>AWOL01S0026986.1:0-13521 GCA_000715115.1 Nicotiana otophora | reverse complement strand
ACTTTCTACAAGGGGATCAATACTACCAATCAATGCGTGGTCAACCAACTTGCCGGTGGAAATTTCATGACAATGCCATATGCGGAAGCTTGTGAGATCTTAGATGAAATGGTGAATACTTCATCGGCATGGCAAAGTAGAGCAAATATTCCTCAAGGTGATCCAAACGTGATTTACCTACATTAAGAATTGCATGATCATGGGCAAGCAATTGCCGAGTTGACCACCACAATGAATCAGTTAGCCAAGGCTCAACTTCAACAAGTGTAAGGTCCTAAGCAAGTCAATGCAATAGAGGAAGTTAATATGATGGTAAACAAGAGAAGTCAAAAGGGTCCTCAAGTGCAAAACCGTGCGGAACATTATGTGCAAGAAGATAATGGGTTTGATAAAGATGAATCTTACAATGAACAAGAGGAGGAAGTACAATATGTGAACAACTTCCTAGGGCAAAGAAATAATTCTCAAGGCCCGAATTAACAACAATGGCAACCTCATGGTAATCAAGAGAATTAGAATTCTAGCAACCAAGGTAATTGGAATGGTGGTAACAACCAAGGGAATTGGAACAATCAAGGAAATTGGAATGGTCAAAATAACCAAGGTAATTGGAGTGGCAATAGTCAAGGATATTGGAGAGGTAACAATCAAGGGGGATGGAACAATAACTAAGGAAATCAGGGGTCGGGCTTTCAAAGGCCCCCGATGTATCAACAACCGATCAACCCGCCTCCTTATCCTTTCCATGGTCCAAGCTCTTCTAACAATGAGATAGGGCAAATTGAGAACATGTTCAAACAAATGATAGAGAATAATGTCGACTCTGATACTCAACTAGCCTCTCACAATACTCCGATTCGCAATTTGGAAGTTCAATTGGGGCAAATCTCGCAAGCTTTAAACACTCGTCCTAAGAGGGCACTACCAAGTGACACGGTGGTGAGCCCAAAGGGTGGGAACAACACAGGACATGCCATGGCTGTCACTACAAGGAGTGGAAAAGGTTGGGATGCACCCACCTCAAGTCAAAGGAAAATTATGGATGATGAGCAAGTGGTACAAGAAGACGAGAACTCAAATAATGTGGTGAAAGAAAATAATGAAGTAAGAATTGATATTGATGACAATGTGGAGGAGACTCAAGAGGAAGTGAACCCGTCTAGGGATCACATTATTGACATACCGGAACCGGTAGTGCCAAAGGCTAAGTCACCAATACCAAGGCCTCCTCCTCCATACCCTCAAAGGCTTGCCAAAAAAAAAGGCAAGAATCAATTCAAAAAGTTCATTGGCATGATAAACAGTCTATCTATTAATGTGCCATTGGTTGAGGCTTTGGAGCAAATGCCCGGTTATGCAAAGTTCATGAAGGAATTGGTGACAAAGAAGTGGTCGATGAATTGTGAAACTATAAAGATGACTCATCAGGTGAGTGTAATTGTTCATTCAGTGGCTCCTAAATTGGAAGATCCTGGCGCTTTCACAATCCCTTGTACTATTGGAAGTGCTGACTTTGCTAAAACTCTTTATGATCTTGGGGCAAGTATCAATTTGATGCCCTATTCGTTTTTTAAGACTTTGGAAATTGGGCAACCAATACCCACATCTATGATATTACAAATGACAGATCATACCATGAAGAGATCGTTGGGTATAATTGATGATGTGTGGGTTCGTGTTGATAAATTCATTCTCCCGGCGGATTTTGTGATTCTTGATTATAAATTGGACTATGAGGTGCCAATTATTCTGGGTAGACCTTTCCTTGCTACGGGGAAGGCTCTTGTTGATGTGAAAGCCAGTGAACTCACTTTCCGAGTGGGAGATGAAAATGTGGTTTTCCATGTGTGCAAATATATGAGGCAACCGAATAGTAACGAAGTGTGTTCGTTTGTGGACTTGGTGAACGATGTGATTATTGATGATACTAGTGACACGATGAATGTTGATGATACATTGGATGCCGTTTTGCTTAACTTGACGATGACAAAGCTGATGGCTATGTGGAATGCGTGAACTCATTGCAAGGAATGGGGTCGTACACTTATGAACCCCACAAATTGTCCTTGGATCTTGAAAATCGAAAGACTCCTCCAACAAAGCCCTCAATCTAGGAGCCTCCCACTTTGGATTTAAAGCCATTGCCTCCGCATCTCAGGTATGAATTCCTTCGCCCTTGTTCTACTTTACCGGTTATTATTTCCTCTTGTTTGACTAATGTGCAGGTAGACTCCACATTGGCGGTGCTACAAAAGAGGAAGAAGGCTATTGGATGGACATTGGCGGATATTCGAGGGATAAACCCCGCCATTTTGCATGTACAAGATTAATTTGGAGGAAGGTGCCAAACCATCTATTGAACATCAAATGAGACTCAATGAAGCCATGCAAGAGGTTGTCATAAAGGAGATCATCAAGTGGTTAGATGCCGGGGTTGTTCACCCCATTTTCGATAGTTTGTGGACTTCTCCGGTGCAATGTGTCCCAAAGAAATAGGGCATGACGGTGGTTACCAATGACAAGAACGAGTTGATTCCTACAAGAACGGTGACCAGGTGGAGAGATCGAAAGCTCAACAAAGTCATAAGGAAGGATTATTTTCCACTTCCCTTCCTAGATCAAATGCTTGGTAGATTGGCCGGACGTGCTTTCTATTGTTTCCTTGATGGTTATTCTGGCTACAATCAAATTCTTATTGCTCCGGAGGATCAAGAAAAAATTACTTTCACATGTCCTTATGGTACTCTCGCATTCTTGTGTATGCCATTTGGGTTATGTAATGCACTGACGACTTTTCAAAGGTGTATGATGGCTATCTTCATGGACATGGTGGAGGATTTCTTTGAAGTCTTCATGGATGACTTTTCGGTGGTCGGAAATTCTTTTGATGATTGTTTGACAAACTTGGATAAGGTTTTGGCAAGATGTGAAGATATGAATTTGATGCTCAATTGGGAGAAGTGTCATTTTATGGTTGAGGAAGGCATTGCCCTTGGCCACAAGATCTCAAAGAATGACATTGAAGTCGACAAGGCTAAGATTGAGATGATTTCTAAACTTCCACCTCCAACATCCGTGAAGGGAGTGAGGAGTTTCTTGGGTCATTCGGGGTTCTACCGATGTTTTATCAAGGATTTTCCCAAAGTGATGAACCCCTTGTGTAATATTTTGGAGAAAGATGCCAAATTCCGTTTCAATGAGTATTGTATGAAAGCATTTGAATTGCTCAAGTTCAAGTTGACAAGTACTCCTATTATCACCTCCCCGAATTGGAGCTTGCCTTGTGAGCTCATGTGTGACGCTACTGATGTGGTGGTTGGAGCAGTTTTGGGGCAGTGTAACAACAAGATCTCCTTGCATGTGTGACGCTACGCTAGTAAGACCATGAATGATGCCCAAGTCAATTATACTGTGACCGAAAAAGAGCTCCTTGCTATTGTTTTTGCTATGGAGAAGTTTTGCCCGTACTTGATGAGTACAAAGGTGATTGTCCACACGGATCATGCGACACTTCGGTACCTTATTAGCAAGAAAGATTCAAAGGCTCGATTAATGAGATTGGTGCTTTTATTGCAAGAGTTCGATCTTGACATCCAAGACCGTAAAGGCAGTGAAAACCAAGTGGCGGACCACTTGTCTTGCTTGGAGGAGGAGGGGAGGCCACATGACGGCCTTGAAATCAATGACTCCTTCCCTAACAAGCAACTTCTAGCCATTTTAATGACCGAGATGCCATGGTTCACTAATTTAGCAAATTATCTTGTGAGTGGTATTATACCGGATGAATTCTCTTCAAACCAAAGGAAGAGGCTCAAACGGGATTGCCTAGACTATTATTATACCGATGGTATGATTAGAAGATGTGTGCCGGAGGAGAAACAAGTGAAAATTCTTGGGGATTGTCATTCTTCACCATATGGTGGTCACCATGGTGGAGCAAGAACGGCGGCCAAAGTGTTGAGTTGTGGATTCTATTGGCCTACTCTCTACAAGGACGCAAGTGATCAAGTTAAGCGTTGTGATGAATGCCAAAGGGCCGGTGGGATTTCAAAGAAAAATGAGATTCTCCTCACCACCATCTTGGAAATTGATATTTTTGATGTGTGGGGTATTGATTTCATGGGTCCGTTTGTAAGCTCTTGTGGAAACACCTACATTTTGGTAGCGGTAGATTATGTGTAAAAATGGGTTGAGGTCGTTGCTCTACCTAACAACGAAGCAAGAAGTATGGTGGCATTTTCGAAAAAAACATCTTCACAAGGTTTGGTACTCCGCTGGCCATCATAAGCGATGGGGGTCGCATTTTTGCAACAAAGATTTTGACACATTGCTTAGCAAGTATGGTATCGCTCACAAAGTCACAACTCCCTATCACCCTCAATCAAGCAGACAAGTAGAAGTCTCCAACCGAGAGATCAAGAGTATTTTGTCAAAATCAGTGAATGTTAACCGGACGGATTGGTCTGCAAAGAAACTTGATGATGCTTTATGGGCTTATAGGACGGCTTACAAAACACCGATTGGGATGTCTCCATACCGGGTTGTGTTCGAAAAATCTTGTCACCATCCTGTGGAACTTGAGCACAAGGCCATGTGGGCTTTGAAGAGCTAAATCTTGAGTGGGATGTTGCCGCCAACTTAAGGGTGACACAATTGAATGAGCTAGATAAATTTCGGTATCATGCATATACAAGTTTGTTGTGCGGACCGCACATTTGTTGTGCGGACCACACATTTGTTGTGCGGACCACACATTTGTTGTGCAGACCGCACAATTTTGAAGGCCACAGCAGAAAGGGATCTGTGAACACACAACTGAAGATCAAAAAATGGAAAACTCTCTGAAGTTTGCCTGTCAGATAAATGGCCAAAGTGCGGCCGCACAAGGAAATGTGCAGTCCGCACCAAAATCTGCGTCCGCACTCAAAAATATGCAGACCGCAGATCAACAAAAGGGTAATGTGTAACAGGTAAAGGAGTGTGGGCCGCACATGAAATTGTGTGGCCACACTCATCTTTGAACTCTTTCCCTAACCGGTCAGCTATAAATAGTAGCTTGCTCACCACTGTTCAACTTTACGAACTCTGAACAATTAACACAAAGGCAAGCACAGTACACTCAATTGATTCAAGCATCTCACACTCATTTCATCATATTTGATTCTTCCTTGCATCACTACATTACTGGTATGTTCAATTCATCTTTAAAATTTTTAATTTTCTTAATTTTGTTCACAATTAGTGTAGTTATTTTTAGGCCTAATGTTAAATTTATCATCATGTGAGCTTAAACTTGTGTGGGTAACGTTCTATTTGCTATTTGTGGGATGGGTAAATTGTGTATCATGTCTAAATTGTGCGTGAATTAGAAACCCTAAGTTAAGAGTATTGTTTTTGAATTGTGCGGCTGCACAAAGAATTGTCCTATCCGCAGATCATTAGGCTAGGGCATATTGTTTGAAATGATTGTGCGAATCGCACTTGAAATTGTGCGGTCCGTAGAAATTGAACCGCGGCCGCAGAAAAGTGTGTGCGGCCGCAGATCGGCAATTCTCTAACTTCAAAGAATTGTGATTTTTGAGCTTGCATGGTACGACCACACTCAAAATTGTGCGGACCACATTTCAATTATGCGATCGCACTTAAAATTGTGCGGACCGCAGAACTACCACTGCGGCCGCACTTCCAAAAATATACGGTCCGCACAAGCCCATCTGCGGCCGCACTAAAAAATGTGCGTACCGCACTTCCCCAACCTGCATACTATTTTGTCTGCAACTGTCTGATACTTTGAATTTGAACTATAACTGATTCCTATTTCTATGTATTGCAGACAATGGTTAGATTGCGGGGACAAGGTTATACATCCAAGGGGAGGGGTGAACCCTCCCAAGGTCGAGGCAGGGGTACCCTACCACTCTCCGTGCAAAAAGGGATATCCAAAAAGGCAACCGCCGGGCGTGGTAGGGCTGCAGAGCCCTCTGAGTCAAGTTCATACGTCCCGTCTAGGGAAGCATCAGAGGGCCACTCTGTGGAAGAACAACCTGATGCCCAATCTCAGCCACAACACTTTCAAGGGAAATACCAGCTCCGAAATGAGTCTTCCACCTCAACAAGCATTATGAGGGTTCGGAAGATGACAGTCAGGGTTCAGAACCCTCATCTACTCATGCCCCCAACGCACCAGTCACAGTTGATGTTGATAAAGATATTTCAGACGACAGTCGAGGGGGTGATACCAGAGTTACTGACCTCGAGAAGTCGAAGAAGAAAGAAGTTTGGGAAGACAGATTTGTGAGCCTGACAACATTCAATAGGTTTCGAGAGTGGTGGCCTCAGAGATCGCTCACACTTGAGCATCCGTTTATTTTGAAAGACTTGGATACGTACAATCCAAATGTGGCAAAATAGTTTCGGGAGAGAAAATGGTGGACATGGTTCACTCAAAGTGTGGTGGACGCCAAGGAGCACTAAGTCTGGGAATTCTACGCAATGTAGCGCATATCAAGAAGATGACTAAGGTGACTAAAGTGAGGAACTTGAAAGTAAGATTTGATCAGAGCACCCTGAAAACTTATTTGGGGCTCGAGGATGTGGAGCCGATGCAGTAATTAGAGAAGTTTGCAATGGGTGATGCGGCTCGACCTTGGCTACTTGTGATATTGGAAGCTCCAGGACCACTACCACCATGGATCACAGCAGGGGTTCCCATTCAGCGGAACACACTCAAATTTGAAGCAAAAGGTTGGCAAAGATTTGTGTGCAGTCGAATAGATCCAAGCCAGAATGAAAAAGATCTCCAGTCCCTCGAGAAGTCCTAGTTGCCTCCATCATGGCCGGGTACCCAATCAATGTGGGTGCCATCAGGTCGGCCAACATGTCTCTAGTTGTTAGGCAGGATGAAAGCTCCTATCCGTACCCCAACACTATCACGGAGTATCTTACGGATGCGGGGGTGGAGTCCAAAAGCTTTCATACAAAGGTTCGGGCTAAGAAGCCCTTCACCTGGTACTCTCTGAAGGACCCAAGGAACCCGAAAAACAAGGGTAAGTCGACTACTACCGTAGGCCAGTCTGATAAGCCGTCGATGGTAGTTGCAGATTCAGCAACCATGCCTTCCACAGTAGCCATGCCTTCCACAGCAGCCAGGCCTTCTATCGATACAGCTGCAATGCCTCCACCTTCATCTTCAGGGCCATCAACATCAGTTCCTTCCTCCTCTACTTATCCACTTTGTGCGCTGCGAGTCTCCCAGGCAGTGGCGAGTCTCAACAACTGGATGCAGATAGATACTGCAAAACTGTCTGACCTATCCAGTGCTGTTGCAGCACATACTTCTACCCCAACACCGCAAATTCCTCCGACAGTGGAGGAAACTTTAAAGAAGATATTGGAGAATCAGAAGACCATCATGGACACTTTGGTGGCGCAAGGGGGAGCAATTGAGGAGCTTGGGAAGCAGGTGAAGAATATGAGGAAATCCCACGCTTCAAAGAAATCAGTTGACAAGTTGAGACGAGAGGTGACCAAGATAGCAGCCGCTGGAGATCTTCCGTTTGACTTACTAATGGAGATAGATCCAGCAGTACCAGTATACCCATCAACACCATCAGCACCAGTTGCACCAGTTGGCTAGTCTGAGGAGCCAGACCTCGCTACCCACACTGCTGAGGCGCTGCTACAGATGTTCACCAACCCAGCTACTCCCCGAGTAGAGGATGATGAGATCCAGTTGGAGGAGGCTGAGGGAGGTGATGCTTATATGGACACAGAGACCACATTGGGAGTCCTCTCTGCTCTTTCCCTTCCTTGTGTTTATTTTGTAAAGAATTGGGGACAATGCTTATTTTTATTCAGGGGGTGGAATTTATTTGATTTGACATTTGACATTGGCCTGTAATAACGGATAACATTCTCTTTTTTATTTTCATTATGTACATATTTTTCTCTCTCTATTGATTTATATATTCTTTTTCCCTTTCTCAGTTTGTATATTCATTTATGCTTTAAGTAGTTTACTTCATAGCTTCTTTATTTTGTTTTCTCAGTAGTCAGTGTTTAGTCTAATAGTTTCTTATTTATTTTAATAGCTTCTTTTTAATTTAGTAGTTTCTTTCCATGTTTAAGTTATCAATAAGCCTTTGGTTTTCTTAATGCCACGGTTCTTTCCAAAGGTGATTTTTGTGTGAACCAGGTGACTCTTCCCAACGATGGATGGAGTGACAACCTTCTTAAGGGATTGAGTCTGTTTTTGATGTTTAGGTAAGAATAATAGTAATAATGAATAAGAGGACCTAATTGAGTCGAACTAGAAGAGTCAAGCATGCTTCACTTGGTACCAACACATTTAACTACATGCTGATGATTAAAAATAAGTTCTTGGAAAGAAATAGCTCTAGTTAGTGACCTTTTAACTCTTGTGTTAACTTAAGCAATAATCGAGTGGTTTAGTTGAACCATTAGTGATTTTTAATCTAAAAAATAGTTGTTGTGGGCACTCGACTCTATCCTCTTTGACAATCCAGCTGTGTAAGAGGTGAGATGCTTTGTTGCAAGTCCAAGTACCCCCGCGAATGGTCTAGAACTTGTCCTGAATGTGTTTCTAGGCGAAATTTTATGTTTTGCTTATCTTGAGAAGTGATTGTAGGCTCTCCTTGACCCGTTTTGAAATTTTCCATGGCCCACCATTGTTGTTATCCCTAGTCAACCCTTTTGAGCCTAAATCCTTTCTCATTTAATAACCATGTTACAATTCTTTACCCGTTTGGTAGTGACCCTCTTTTGGCATCCGAGCTTTACTTAACACTCTTGAGAAACAATTGGCTAAAACATAAGTTTGGAGGAGAAACGAGGAGTTTGAAAGTGGTATCAAGGTACAAAAAGAGGAAATAAATGAAGAAAAGGAAAGGCAAAGAAAAAGAAAGAAAAAATAAAAGATAAAATGCAAAAAGAAAGTGAATAAGTTGAAGAGTTGAAGGGATTCAAAGAAAAGCACCGATGCAAAGCATGGAGAAACAAATAATGAGAAAGTGAATATCATGACCAAGAAAGAGTGATGTTAAGTCTCTCTAGTTCCCCTAAGGAAAAAGAAAATGCCTTAAAGAGTCGACAAAGCATGAGCAAAAAAAAGAGAAAATAGAGTGCTTAACGATAGATGAACCCGTTCTATTTCAATATTTCCTACCTTAGTCCAAAAACCTTCATTACATTCCGAAAAAGCCCTACGTGATTTGAAGCTGAGTGAACTTACATTAGTGGTGATTTACATGAGGGGCAAGCATATGGTACTTAGAGCCGTACTTGTGACATTCTTTTGAGAGAGATGAGCGAACTTTTCACAAATCCTTGAATTGAGTGCTACATTCTTAAGTGATATATGCTAACGAAGAGTAGAGGAGGAGGAGTTTGGGATCCACAATGACCTACATGAAAGAGCGAACTTTCTTGATGAGTAAAGTCAAATCTTAATGCTCCAGTGTCACATTAGAACTATTCGTGCTTAAAACTTCAAATCATTGCCTTGTTGATAATTCATAAGTGTTGTGGGTAATTATTGGTCCCAATTGATATGTGTTTGATTCACTTTAGATTAGCTGGAATAGCTCTTATCTTGTGGAGGTGAGAATTACCTTATTTGCTTGCGGACAAACAAAAGCTTAAGTTTGGGGGAGTTGATAAATGCGGATTTTGACTACTTATTAGCGCTTTTTAGCTTTCGTTTTAGTCCAAAAATATTTAATTGTATTCTCGAAAATTGATAAAATATACTTAATTACAGAAGTATTGAAAAATGAGCCACTAAGATAAAATCCAACTCAAGAAGGAGTGATCTGAACTCAAGAACAAAAATCAGGCACAAAAGCTCAAGTGCAGACCGTAGATTTTCATCTGCGGCCGTAGAATGTGAAGGAGATTTAACAGAGTCCCAGTGCAAAGTGCGGACCGCACAATTATTGTGCGGCTGCAGAAGCTATGCAAGAGCCAAAGTTCAAAGAGTCTCATTTCAAGCTCAAAAAGAAATGCGGGCCGCACAATAATTGTGTGGCCGCACTTCCAAATTGTGCGGTCCGCAGAAGAACCGTGTGCGGCCGCACCAAGGATTGTGCGTACCGCAAAAAATGAGAGATGCGGACGCAATCCAGAATTGTGCGACCGCAGAGTCAACTCCTGTCAAGACTGATGAGAAGTGCGGACTGCACATGAAATTGTGCGGCCGCAAAACCTTCGAAAGGGCATTTTTGTCCAAAAATTTTAGCTTTGTATAAATAGACTACTTTTACGAAATTAGGTCATGTTTTGAATATTGAAAGTGCTGTAGCCGTTTTTCCTTGCCTCTTTAGGCAACTTTGGCTTACATTGGTGATTTAATATTGGATTTTTATCTTTTAATCTTGCAATATGAGTTTTATCATCTTTTCTTCTTTATTTTCTTTTATACCCATTATGAGTAGCTAGATTTTAAGTTAGGGTTGTGACCCAACCCTAGTGTGTAAACCTAATGGGTATTTGATTTAGGCTTGTTTATGGTTAGGTGTTTATTATTTAGCCTTGTTCTTGCTTTTAATTGTAGAAATAATGGTTGCAAATATTAGTTCATGCCTATTTAACTTGGTCTCTACTTGAGAAAGAGAGACTTAGTCTAGAAAAACTTGGCTAACAAGAATTTGGGATAAAATCAAGAGATTGATAGTCCCAATTAAAGGGTTGAACCTAGAAATAGTAAAACCCGACTTGAGCATTTTATCAATTATTTTGTTCAATACCCATTTGGACTTGAGAAAGTCAAATTGGGCAAAATCACTCTCTTACCGAGAGGTATTGAGTGAGTACTTGAGTGTTGATAGCTATAATACACCACGACTAACAAAATAAGCTTTAAAGTTTACAACCCGTTAGGCAAACTCCTAGGTGAAGGTCACAGGCCTAGGCCTTTTTATATATTTGAAAAACATCCAAGAACAATATTCTCTAGTTTTATATCTTAGAATTGCAATCCTTAGCGTAATTTTAGAAGCACAAACAAAATAATATTTGTGGAAGTGCAATCTAGATATTTCACATGCTCACTACAACAAATTTGGCATAAGGCCACACTTATTTTAGACCACGCTTGATAAGCTTTCCCAAAAATATCTATGGGAACGCTTTTGTAAGGGTGACCTTTAATAATAGCTTTTGGCCACAGTTTTTAGGCAACGCTTGTAAAATATTATCTTTAACTATAAGGAGCATGCTTTTTAAGTGATGGCACATCATATATATTTGGCAACGCTTATCAAGATGTTAGGCAACACTTCACATGTGTTTCTTTTTAGTATTTTCAAATACAACGTTGTTTAAGTGTGCCCTAAATATTTTCCTAGAATTTCCCACTTGACTTTCCCCTAAAAATATTTCCACCAAAATTTTAAAAAAACACTTTGTCCGGCAAAAGTCTAGTAGGAGTGGATTTTTTGGATAAAAATAGTAAGAGGAAAATATCCCTGCTGCTCTTTTTCTTTCTTCTTGTTATTTAGAAAAAAATAAAGTTCTAATTCAGAAATCAATTTAATCAGAATGTCAATCTGGGTTGTCTCTTCTTGAAACTCTATCTAGTCGTATGAATTTGGTTCCATTGTGTCGTTCTGTGTTGTTATGTCTTCCGTCTCCGTTGGCTAATGTTATGTGCCATTTGTTTCATCAGCAAGTTTTCGAATCGATTCCATCTGCAAGCTTTGAGATAGATTTCATCGGCACGCTAATTTGGGGATTTCGATGTACGTAAGGCTGATCTCGTCTCCCAAAAACTTGTGGGTAAGATTTCTCTAAAATATCCTTTCACTTTAGTGTCTTTTCAATTTCGGTACTCTAGAATTCCTTTTCTACTTAAGGGAATGCCCTTTTTGTTCTTGTTTTACTGTCCGTTTCTTTGTCAATTTGTCATTTATTTTGTAATTTTTATTACAAGAATTGAAAGTTCTATATCTTAGATACTATAGAATTTTGATGTAATATGATAACTTTATATGACCTTGCAAAATAGTTTGGACCTCTAAAGAGAAAACTAAATGTAAGTCTCCATAGAAATCTGATGGTTTCTGCCTTAAATAAAGGATTTTTTTGAAAATTCTTCATTAATCAGAAGCGAGCTTTAGTTCAACAAGCTATTTCGTGCAACATTTGGTAGAAAATTGGAAGCATATAGCGTTTTGAACTTAATAATATGGAAAAATATTGACAACTAAGCTACCTCCAAATTTTCTTTGCAATTGTGGGATGAACCTAAATAGTTCAGACATCTTACTCATGTGGAGAAAACTTAATGTATATCTAACTCTTATATGGAACTTGAAATTGTTGTAGGGGGAGTAGTTGATAGTAAATATATAATCCACCAAGGCATTCAAACTTTGGCCGTGCCATTTTTAAAAAAGGTAATGTTCTGCACCATATCTATAGAAGCCATGTTGTTATTGTTATGGTTATAGTTTACATAATGATCTCTAATAAAAGAGACTACACTTTTTTGTTTATAAACTTCCTTTCTAATCATTATTGAAAGTTCATTGTAAAAAAGCGAATACTTTTTTTGTTTCACTAAAATAAGGGCCTGAGCTCGGAGACTCACTTCCAGTAATGATATCAGGTACCCTTTTTCTACTACTTTCATTTTGATATATAATGATTGTGGTTGATTAATTATACTCATTTAGCCTTTAAATTACATAGGACTCTTACTGCAACATAGATTTTCTTGGAATGTTTGCCTTTGTAAATAATGCCATGGCTTCCTTCTCCTACGTTTTCACTAAAATCCTTTATTTTCTTAATATTAGCATAAGAATATCTTGTTGTTCTTATGACCTTGTAGTCTTCCAATAACTTTCAAGTCTAACTTGACATTCTCCTCTTTATTTTTACTTTTGTCAAATTAAACTGATAAACTGAGAGAATAATAGTGGAAACAAGAAAGGTACCTAAAGTTGCACCTACAAAATTGAAAAGAAAATGTCTTAAGTATGAAGGAAAATAAAATAGGAAATGGATAGAGTAAGACCTTCGAAAAAGTTGAGATATTGAGAAAACTGACATACAATCAAGGGCTTCTTAGTAATATCTTTTGTGCACAAATTTATAATTTATGTGAAGTGTTTTGTTATCCATTATAATGAAGGAGAAAGAACCTATACTGTATTTTAGTCTTTACCTATACTGTATTTTAGTCTTTACCTCTGTATTTAGTCTTTACATATACTGTATTTTAGTCTTTACCTCTGTATCCATTAAGATTAACTATATTGTATTTTAGTCTTTACCTATGTAACACTTTTTTCCTTATACAACTAGATAGATATTATGTACTTCCTTTTATGTCTTCGCTTTCTACGAAACATCTTGACAACAGGATATAACATGGTGTGTCTAATCTAACCTACCTTCGTCGGTTGTGCGAGTAGTGCACGAGTTATGTGAAGCCAAATTCTTCCACATTCCTCTGGTTCAACTTATGTCTGATTCTTGAAAAGGTATTTTTTTATTATT
>AWOL01S0026984.1:0-20968 GCA_000715115.1 Nicotiana otophora | reverse complement strand
GAGTCTACCCATACCAATTTTACCAAAATCCGACCTCAACTCGACCCTCAAATCTACAAATCTTATTTCCAAATTTCTAAGTTCCAATCTCCGATTTACACCTCAAAATCATGTAATCTAGTCGGATTATTCGATGATAATTCAATATTATGGAGTAGAAATGATCACAAGGGACTTACCTCAAGTTTTCCTTGAAAATATATCAAACATCGCCTCTCCTCAAGCTCCAATTTGTCAAAAATGGCAAATGGGACGAAGTCCCTGTTTTTATAATTATGCCCAGACAACTTCGGTTCTACCTCGATCTTGGCCTTCGATCGAGGTCCTCGATCCTGGTCCTCGATCCTGGCCCTCGATCCTGGTTCTCGATTCTAGGCCTTCGATCATGTCTTCGACCCGCCTTCGATCATGTCCCTCGACTCAGGGATCGATCATGGCTTCGATCATGTCCCTCGACCCTGGGATCGATCTGGGCTCGATTTCTGGCAGAAGAATTTCCAACAGAAGGAAATTGTAGCAGCTGTTGTAGTTCAATTTTTGATCCGTTAACCATCCGAAACTCACCCGAGGCCCTCGAGACATCCACAAATATACCAACAAGTCCTAAAACATCATATGGACTTAGTCGAATANCCAAATAATATTCCGGACACGTTCCTAAACCCACAATCACCATACAGAGCTATGAGACTAAGTGTCTCATTTCACTCTGAGTTCCTTCCAGAGTCGAACCAACTAACCCGATATAACATAATATAGTTGAATAACACAGAAAGAAGTCGGAATGGGGAAAACGGGGTTATAACTCTCGAAACGACCGGCCGGGTCGTTACACTTTGTTACTACTCCAAGAAGCCCAATTGCTGAAACAATTGATCAGTTAACAGTAATCCAAGCCGATGACTTTGAAATAGATTGGAAAAGTCTAGATGCTCAGTGGTTACACCCCAACAATATTATTAGTAGAAAATGGTACGTAGATACATATTCCTTAAAACAAAGATTATCTTTCAAAGATAAATTGATTACAGATTTAAAAAGAATCAAATGTGATATTGAATTCTTTAAATGGTTTGAAATAACAGGACAAATTCCAAACCAAAAGGAATCCCTTCAAATGTTAGTTAATAAATAGTATACCAAAAATAAAGGTATAATAGAAGCCACTACTCCACCCTTAGAAGAAATTCTAATACCAGTTCAAAGTGAAGTAATCACAGCTTTTCCTTTTAAACGAGAAAGCGTTCACACTGAAAGTGGACCTACTAACAAAGATATTAATAAAATTATTGTGCAAAATAATTACACAAATAACCTTTTATATGTGGTATCCAACCAACTAAAAGACACCAGTAAATTAGGAGTTCCTACAAAATCCATAATAAATCCAGGAATTGAAACACATCCAATAATAAATCTTCCAGAATACTCTAAAGAGAAGTTTCCTGAATTAAATGAAAAATTCGACTTTACAGATAAGTTTCTAGAAAAATTCGAAGAGCAGCTTAAAACAAAATTAACTATCTCTAAAGAAGATACATATTTTAACCAAGCCAATACTAGTAAAAATGATAAGACTATAGAACTTCATAATTTACAAAACAAAGTAAGTTCTATTGAAAAAGAATATGCTTCTCTAAGGGCAAAAGATGACTTCCCCGAAAAAAGAAAAAACTAGAAAAATTAATAAAAACTTCTAAAGAAATTTCTGAAGCAATTACTAAAATAAAAACAATTTCTACAATTAAAGCTAGTGACTCTGAAATCAATAGACTAACTAATGACTCAAGACATTCTAATAAAAAGAATTACTACAATAGAGCATCATTCCCAGATGTCCAATTCGAAGAAGATATCTATTTAGCTAGCACCAGTCATAACAGAACTAGAATCACTGAATGGAATATAGATGGGTTAACAGAAAGCCAAATCTATAAAAAACTTCATGAAATTGGAATTACTGTTACCACTTATAAAATGAAAAATGTAGCAGATAAATATGCTGCTATCACTACCCAAACTAACCCCTATCATGATGGCGCCTATCGTAGAACTAGGCATGCCGACTCATTTCCAAAACAAACCGATATTTTCATTTCAAAGATAATTTCAATGTTATTTAACATAAAAACCTTCATAAAGGTGTTCCAATCAAAATAAAAGTGCAGAAGGAAAAGCCCAACATCGGGGTGTCACTAGTCATGATCATCTACTACAATCTGTCTAACAATATCAAGGCTAACTCAGCCTTGAAAATAGCTAGATACAACTAGAGAAAGATAAGAGGGAGAAGAGAAGGGTTGCGATTGCCAGGCAGCTACCTTGCTATCCCCGGGAGAATCTGCAATCAGAACAATCAACAACCGCTAAAGTGTCCAGCTACACCTGGATCTGCACACAAGGTGCAGGGAGTAACGTGAGTACGCTAACTCAGTAAGTAACAACAATAAATAAAGACTGGGCAGTAGTGACGAGCAATAAAGCATATAACGTTCATATCATGAAATTTCAGTAAAATACCTCATGCTTTTAAAAATCAGGATTTGAATCAAAACATCTCGTTTAAACCCAGTTCCAGTAAAATTCATTTAAAGATATTTTTCAACATCTTTCCAATAGAGGAAAAATGAAAAGGTGAGCAAAATGATAAAATCATAAACAGCCCCTCGGGCAAAAAATCACTCATATACAGCCCCTCGGGCAAACCTCACAGTCACTCGTGCCACTCGGGCATACCTCACAATCACTCTTTGCCACTCAGGCATACCTCACAATCACTCATGCCTCCCAGTCACTCAGCACTCGACACTCGGCACTCGCACTCAGTAGGTACTTGCGCTCACTGGGGGTATGTACAGACTCCGGAGGGGCTCCTTCAACCCAAGCGCTATAATCTGCAACTCACGTGCTGCACGTACAACTCATGTTCTATAATAATAAGGCCCTCGGCCTTACTCAGTCATAAACCTCTCAAGCCACTCAGGCATTTCAGTAAAAGCAGGGCATTCGGCCCAAAACAACATTTATATGCATCAAATAAATAGAGTCATAAAACTGAATTATGCAGTAAACAAGTATAACCATGACTGAGTATAGATTTGAAATCAAAAACAATGAGAGGATAGTAAGAAAAGGCCCCTAAGGGTCCAAATAGCACTGGGACAAGGCCCAAACATGGCATTCAGCCCAATTTACAGAAACTCTTTCTAAAACATATAAGTATCATATAGTTTCAACAAAATATGCAACTTTACAGTTGCTACGGGACGGACCAAGTCACAAATTCCCAACGGTGCACGCCCACATGCTCGTTACCTAGCATGTGCATCACCGCAAAGTAGTAAAATGATACGAAATCCGGGGTTTCATACCCGCAAGACTAGATTTATAATCGTTACTTACCTCGAACCGGTCAAATCTCTACCCCGCAATGCTCTTGCCTCTGGACTCGGCCTTCAAATGCTCCGAATCTATTCACAATCAGTACAATACCATCAATACATGCTAATGGAATGAATTCCATAAGAAAAGCTACCAAATTAGACCGAAACCCGAAATTGGCTCAAACCCGGCCCCCGGGCCCACGTCTGAAAATCCGACAAACTTTACAAAACTAGAAAGCTCATTCACTCATGATTCTAACCATACCAAATTCATCAAAATCCGACATCGTTTGGTCCTTCAAATCCTTAAATTACTTCTCCAAAAATCCCAAGCCCTAACCCCTTATTTTCACTAATTACAATGATTAAACAACGAAAAATCACCATATATACGAGTATTAGGGATCAAGCAACTTACCTCACTAACATCCCTTGAATCACCCTTCAAATATCACTCCAAAAGATCTAAAAACCGACTTGCAAATGGTGGAAATGAGCCAAATTCGCGAAGGGTTCTACTTAAGATTTTTGCCCAGGTTTTTCGCACCTGTGGGCTCTTTTTTCGTGCCTGCGGGACCATACCTGCAGTCAAGGCGCCGCATCCGCGAACTCCACTTAATTCCCCAGCTTCAGCACCTGCACTCCAGGCCTCGCATATGCGGGCTCGCAGGTGCGGCCAAATCCATCGCACCTGCGCTCCAGCCTTGGCCTCACATACTTCCGCATCTGCACAATAAATTCTCGTGCTTGCGAAAGTGCACCTACGCATTTCCTTCGCTTCTGCAAAGCCTGCCCAACATTCCCATTTCCGCATCTGCGCCCCAGGTTTTGCACCTGCGGGCTCGCAGATGTGACCTCCAACTCGCACCTACGCAACCTGCCTATCCCAGTATTGCCCGCACCTGCGAACTCCCCACGCGCACCAGCAGCCTCGCACCTGCGACTCTTTCTTCCGCAGGTGCGAAAATTGCAATAGCAGCAGCTTCAGCTGCATTTTCCAACTTTGACAAATCCGTTAACCACTCGGAATCACCCTGAGGCCCTCGGGGCCCCAACCAAAAATACCAACAAGTTATATATCAACATACCAACTTTGTCGAACCTTCGAATCACTCAAAACAATATCAAATCATTAAATTACCCTCGGATTCAAGCCTAAGAACTTCTAAATTTCCAAATTCGACAACTAATGCCGAAACCAACCAAACCACGTCCGAATGACCTTAAATTTTGCACACACATCACAAATGATACCACGAACCTACTCCAACTTTTGGAATTCCATTCTGACCCCGATATCAAATTTTTCACTACCGATCGAAATCGCCAAATTTCCAATTTTGCCAATTCAAGCCTAATTCTATCACGGACCTCCAAAACACATTTCGGACGCACTCTTAATTCCAAAATCACCTAACAGAGCTAACAGAACTATCAGAATGAAAATCCGAAATCGTTTGCACATAGGTCAACATTCGGTTGACTTTTCCAACTTAAGTTTCTACTTAAGAGATTAAGTGTCTCAATTCACTCTGAAACCACTTCGGTCCCGAACCAACTAACCCGATATAATATAATATAGTTGAATAATACAAAAAAAGTAGAAATGGAGAGAACGGGGCTATAACCCTCGAAACGACCGGCCGGGTCGTTGCAGCTGCAACTTTAATAATTTCAGGATTCACTAGAATGTTAAAAAATTGGTGGGATAATTATCTTTCCGAAGAAAATAAAAATCAAATCTTAGGAGCCACTACAATCACAACTGTATTAAAAACTGAATCAGGAATGCAAGTTGCAGAACAAGAAGCTAGAGAAGATGCTTCTGAAACTTTAATATATTGTATTGCTAAACACTTTATTTGAGAACCAAAACTTTTCCAAGATAGGAGTTTAAAACTTCTTAACAACCTTAACTACCCGAAATTAACAGATTTTAGGTGGTATAAAGATATGTTTATAGTAAAAGTAATGATTAGGGAAGACTGCGGTAGTGCTTTTTGGAAAGAAAGATTTATCAGTGGTCTACCAAGATTATTTGCCGAAAAGGTAAGAACAAAAATCAAAGATAGATTCAACGGCCAAATGCCTTATGATAATCTTACTTACAAAGATTTAATCAGTTTTATTAACGTAACAGGTCTTGACTTATGTACCGACCTAAAACTCAAAAGTCTTATTATTCTTTTTGGCCACCATTCGCACTAGATAAAACTCAATTACAAAGATTCTTAGGAAGCCTAAATTATGTGGCAGACTTCATTCCTGATACTAGGAAAATATGTGAACCACTCTATAGAGGTCTCAGAAAGAATCCAACCCCATGGAGTCAAGAACAAACTGACACCGTCAAAAGAGTCAAATCTATTGTTCAAAAACTTCCTTGTCTAGGTATTCCTAACCCTGAAGCATTTATGATGGTCGAAACCGACGATTCTTATGAAGGGTACGGTGGTATTCTTAAACAACAAATCTCTTCAAAGTCTCTAGAACAATTAGTTCGTTTCCCTTCCAAAATGCTAAATTTTGTGAACTTTTATATCGTTTTTAAATAGTTTGCCTGATTTGAAAGTAAGTTTATTTTAAAAATAGTTTTGGATTTGAGGAAGTTACTTTCTTCCTTGGAGATAGAATTAAGATACAGAAATTTTATTTGTTTTCCTAATATTGTAGTGCATATTACGTCTAAGTTATCATGATATGGTTTAATCTGAGTTATAAATGGTATTCATAGGATAATTCCTTCATTTATATCACAGCTGGTAGATCCACTTCTGGTGGCTGGTTTATACAAATAGAATTTCATAATAAACACAGATGACATGCCCATTTGTTTAATTTCAATAAAAAGGTTAATAACCGAGTTTAATCGATATCCTACAGGGATCCCTCACACTATAAATATCATTTCTGCATAGGTTTACTGTTCATCCTCTTTAAAACTTCAGATCTTATTCTCTAGTGTGAGGTTGTTGTTCTATGTTCATAGTGTGAGGGATCCTTGTAGGATGTCGATTAAACCTTATTAAACTGCAGTCAGTTGCCGTCATCCATAGGTTAGGGAGTGCCGTCAGAGACAGGACACAACAGGACACAGTTAACACGTTTAATCCCCAACCCCCAAGATAACTTAGAACTAAGAACATAACCAAGATAACTTAAGGAAACAAAATCAGTAAGTGAAGAAGAAGATAAATAGTAGACACTATACAATTAGGAATATTATAGAACTGTTAAGACTAATAATACATGATAGGATAACAAAGAAAGTAGACTTACGCCTTAAAGATAGTATACTTCTAAAACTACTAAAGTAATACTTTAAAGGTTTTATTTAATGAAAAGACATCCTTCGTTTATACAAATAGAATTTCATAATAAACAAAGATGGTCTCTTTTAAGAACCAAAAGAAAACTAAACAAATACAATTCACAAGTAACTGAAGAACTTTTCTTTCATAGAAATCTATTTAATTTCTATAAAAAGGTTAATAACCCAAGAATATCTCTAGAAGAGGTATTAGAGACAATTAAGTATAAACACCGAACCCTCGATAGATATACCAAACTTAAGATAGATTTCATTAGATATATAAAAATTAATAAAAATAATATTAACAAGTGTACATCCCAGTTTTAAAATGAATAATTATGATAAGAATAATATTCTTAATAACATAAACCAATCTCTGGCGATAATCAATATCGCCAAAATTGAAAATGATTTACAAAATTGGAGTATTCCAAGAGAATCCTACAGTACAATTTATCATACTGGTAAGTTTGATTTTATAAAAAAACTATAACATTAAAACTTGCGAATCCATTGTTGCCATTAATAACTCGATAGAAACAATTAAGTTATTAGCAGCGCAAAATATTCAACAATATAGAAAAAAATTTAATTTCCTTCACATTGGATTAGTACAAGTGGCAGTCAAACCTTTATATAGATTAGGTTTTGATACCCCTCTCTGTCTCTTATTAAGAGAAAATAGACTATTGAACTTTGATGATTCATTATTAGGAGTTCTGCAAAGTAACCTAGCCCAAGGCCCGGTATACTTTAATTGTTATCCAAACTTTTCAGTTGACATAAATGACTAGAATGCTTTGGATACCTTAACTCTTAATATTAAAACTAAGAATATGAATAGCAAAGTTAATACAAGAGATATAGCTACAATTTTAAAGAACGTATTTAAATGTTTAAAGTGAGAATCTATATCCTCAGAAAATATTAAAACGTCATCAATGTAAACAATTGACATATTACTGTATGGGTTAAATATATTATTCATAATGTTTTGGAATTTTGATGGGGAATTTTTTAACCCGAAAGGCATAACATTCCATTCATATTGTCCAAAGGGGACATTGAAGGCAGTTTTATATTTATCTTTTTCGCTAATTTGAATTTGCCAGAATCCTGACTTCATGTCACATTTCCTATAGATATTAGCTTTATAAGTTCTTTTAATAAGTCTCTTTTATTAGGTATCGGGTACCTAATCCATTGTAGAACCTTGTTCAATGGTTTATAATTGATAACAAGTCTGGGAGCTCCTCTTTATTTTTCTACACTTTTGTTAACATAGAAAGTTGCACAGCTCCAGGGTAATTTTGATGGCCTTATACTTTTATTTTTTAAGGAATATGTATCTACTTACCATTTTCTATTAATAATATTGTTGGGGTGTAACCACTGAGCATCTAGACTTTTCTAATATATTTCAAAGTCATCGACTCGTATTACTGTTAACTGATCAGATGGTAATTTAGCTCGGACTCAGGATGACCTACTAATTTCGTAGTATTTATACCAGTGCAGCGACGTTGGAATATGTCAGCATGTAATTTTCACAGGTGGGTTATCTCCTGTGAGCAGGTTAGCGGTCACGTGGTGTTGACGAAGCTGCTGCAAAGAATTCTACTGGCTACCCGATAAGAGATTGAATATGTAAATATGGCTAGTGGTTCGGAGTGTTCATTAAAGGTTAATGGATGGAGTTCGAGGAATTTGGCGGGTTGATTATGCAAGATCATGTCAATAGGAGATAAGTAATCAAGGTGGATTCCAGGGTTGTGCAATGGTAGCTTCAGGCTAAGTGGGAGAGCCCCACCGTCTATGATTGGATTGTGTAATTGTCAACTAGTGCAGGTTTCGATTATCAGTGTACTGATGGATCGCTATGACTAAGGGAAGAGAACATCAACAGTAATTTGAGCAAGGGATTTGAGGAATGTGTGCTATATTTGACCTTATCGATTTGTGTCCAGGTTTGGGGAAGACTCAGAGTCTAGGCTTCGTGTGGAAGCGGTGTATATGGAAAATAATTCAGCCGGGTGCTTCTTTGAGAGGGCGTTCATGTGCTAGTTGAGCCTTGGAGTTTGATTATGTCCGGGACCAAGTCAGAGTGGGTGACTCTCAATAACGGTCCTAGTGGATTTAAAAGTTAAGGTGTGGTGCCTAAGGATTTCGAGTCCATAGTGTAGTTGAATATCGAGCTTTTGCAGTGGATTATCATAAAGGATCTTTGAGTGTTCCATGTTATCTTTGGTCTACGGGGTATCATGAGAGGAAGGGTAACATGTAACTTTGGATTTATAGAAGAATCATCAGAATAGGTATAAAAGTTGAAGACGCGATCATGCACACAAGGAAGGTATGAAATCGTTCGTGGGTTTTGAGACAATGTGGTCTTGTGAAATAGGATCACTCAGGATGAGTGCGGATTGAGTTCGCCATGTTTTGAATGGAGCTATTATTATTCCTAAGGTAAGTCCATGGTAGGTTAGAGGAAGTCAGATCGGTTAGCCATGGTTGAATTGGCATGATGGTGGGAGTGACCAGTTCCTCCAGCATGATTAAATTATACATGTGATTTAGGGTGGCACGCGCGAGGCTTGACGTCCGCCATAATTGATTATATTTGGATGCATTCGGGTATTATAGCCTGTTATGTGTGGGCAGGTCCCGAGAGAGTAATGGTGGCTAGACCACTATTTGAGGATTTGTGTGTTCTACGGTTATGAGAATTCAGTCATATGTTGCAATGATTCTCCTGAAACGAGTAAAGTGAAAGGTTCTACAAAGTGAAGTATATATCCTATTAGAGGTTTAGGAGTTATGATAAAATTTTTGGGTTCTCGCGTATTGGTAAGATAAGTGCGGTGAGCGGCACGAAATTTGAAAGTTAAGTATTAAGGTTGTAGTTTGGTATCGACAAGAATATCAAAGAGCTCAGATGAGCGGGAAAGGATTCAGATGGTTAGAGTAAACTGGTATTGTCTTTAGCGTCACCTAAGATCGGTGTCCTGTGTAAGAGGCTTTGAGTAGTGATTTCGGATTTTTGATTTGCTTTAAAACATTTGTACGGCCGGTGGTATGGATGTGCAGACTTGTTATCTGGTGCGGAAGGTCGTGGGAGAACGTCCCATTGGATGATTGAATAAGTGTGACATGTACTCACTTGATTGATCGAAGATTAGAACCAAGCATGGAGATTGCGGTACTATTGTTCATGTGAGAATTTATGCCTCGAGGGCGCTCGGTTCATTTGGTTTTGGACTGTGGAGGTTTGTTCTGGATATGATGGTTGTTCTTGTGTGTTATGGGAAAAGGGGTTATTATGGATCCTTAAAAGGTTATTAGCCTAGTACGGTGCGATCAGAATCGGCTTGAGGTCTATAGATGAATTTTAATAGGAATATGGGCTCTATGTTAGGCCGGATGTGTTCATTTTAGCATAGCGCTCCTTATAGAGGAGTATTCGAATGTTGGATGTTACTTCGTCATCGGCTATTTCATGTAATACTATATTTTGCCGTGTGAGTTGTGAAATGGCTTGATAAATTTCCTATGTGTTGAGGTTCTGCGTAGCGATGGTGTTATGTTAGCGGGATGGATCTCGAGATTTAGATCATATATCGCACCTTAGTTGTGCTTGCGTTTTGTAGCGCATGGCGCTATCTGTCTCCCCAGGGATGGTATTATGCACTTAGCGTGCTTGTGGGCGATATTCGGGTATTTTGTAATAATGAGCATTCTAGCTCAGTAAGTATCTCCTTATATAGATTTTATGTTTGAATCGGGTTGCGCGCTGCAACAGTGTGATGTTGAGTATAGTTCTGTGTTTTGTTTCTCATTTTTTTGGGAAGGTTCATAACACCTTTTCGATTGTTTAATTAGTTACGTGAGTTGAGTAGTTCTTTCCAGAGTTCGTTTCCCTTATGTATCACATTCAAGTTTGTAGTTGTCGGACGTTGTGGCATCATATGAGATTTTTGACAGAATCTGAGGTGGCTCATTGCCGGGGCAGCTTATACTGGGAGAGACAGGATTATTGGACCTAGGGTCAGTGTGATCAGATCGGTATGAGGCATAGTTAAAGAGTAAGTACCGGTACTCAGTCCAGAATGAGGTAATAGTTCTTATCAAGGGGAGAAACTCAATGAATGGTTGAGTCGGCAGTTGGTTGTAAATTTCTACGCATCTTTTCCACTGCGACGACATTACAAGAGTTGGAGCAGGACATGTGTGTGGCATGAGGTGTGTTGTGGACATCAGGTTCGTGGAATTTTGGCTATTGTTATCATATGGTGTTATTATGGTCATGTGAATTATGCGGTGCATGGTGTGAATTCAGAAAAGGTTTGCAGTCATGTTTTGGTACATCGTGTGATGATTGATACGGTGATCATACTTTGGAAACAGGCCTGGCAGAAGATTCCGGATGTCGGAATTTGGCTCTAAGGATAATTTAACTAAGTAAAAGGGGAATCTTCAGATTTACTCGAGCCAGTGTGCTCAAGTGAGTTGTGGTAGCACGGGTAGGTGCACGAGGTGTTAAGCACTGATTTCAGACAACTCCAGAGTAGTTCTTAGCACATTCGAGGACGAACGTATGTTTAAGTGGGAGAGAATGTGATGACCCGACCGGTCATTTTTAGCTCTAGCACGTCGTTCAGCGGTTTGAGGCCATGAGCCGCTTCACTTCAGGTATTATGACTTGTACGCATGGTCGGGATTGAATTTCGGGAAGTTCGGAGTTGAATTGGAAAGAAAATTCTCCTTTTGAAAGCTTTAAGTTGGAAGAATTGACTAGGATTGGATTTTAGAGTAAACGGCCTCGGAATCGTGATTTGAAGGTTCCAGCAGGTTCGTATGATGATTTCGGACTTGGGCATATGTTCGGATCGGGTTTTGGATGCCCCGGTAGCGTTTCTGCACCTATTGTGAAAGTTAGCATTTTGGAAGAATTCCATAAATTTGTGTTGAAGTGCATTTCCAATCTTCTTCTTCTTTTTTCCTTAGCCTTTGGACTGACTCCATAGTCAGTGGGATTGTGTTCCTCTTGGGTTTACGGGCTGTTCTCTTCTTGGTTTTTGACCCTCGGAGTTCGAGGCCTTTTTCCTCTTATTCTCCTTCGCCGATTTCGAGATAGGTTATGAAACTTCTTCATCACCGGACATGAGTCTCATAGTCGCGTCCTTCACGAGACCTACAAAAGGAGAAAGTAAGTAAATTCATATTTGAAAAGATGTTTGAACGATAGACAAATCGGTAGGTCAGGGAAAAGGCTTACCATGAGTACGAGCCTCCCACCGATCATTTGACAAATCGCGCCATGCGCGCTCGGTGTGTGTTGACATCGAAACCAGGCTCCTAACCCCGTTCTCGAGGTGGGGATCCGCACCCGGCATCCAAGCAACGACTGCATCGAGAAAAATACTGATAAGAAAGAATGAAGAAGTAAACAAAAAGGAACAAAAATTATAGACAGAATCATTCTTATGTTTCATATTCCATTTCTCAGGAAATGGCATGCTCTCAGCCGGGATTAGGTCTGTGGTCTTCACCCGAACGAACCGGCCCATCCAGCCCCGATCTTTGTCTTCATCTATACTCGAGATAAGAGCCTTGGTGGCCCGGCATTGAAGCTTTATCAGCCCACCTTGATAGAGTCAAGGGCTATATAATCTTATGAGTTGGTCAAGGGTGAAGAGAAGCCCATCGATTTTGCTCACGAAGAAATAGAGCAGTATCACAATCCTTCAGAAAGAGGGGTAAATTTGGTCGAGAGTCACATGGTATTTTTTGCAGAAGTCTACGATAATCGGATCGAGGGGACCTAGCGTGAAAGGATAAGTGTAAACACTTAGGAAGCCTTCCACGTGGGTGGTGATGGGTTCTTCTGGTGCTGGTATCACAACCTCTTTGTTTCCCAGTTGCAATATTTCTTCACCTGGTCGAGGAGGATTTTGGTTATCGAGCATATATACCTCAACCAGGAAGCGATGAGGGTTTCTCATCCTTAAAGTCGCAATCTATAACACACCCCCCGGGAATAGGTTCTTCAGGGCGTGGCTCGACCACTGGTTTCTCGCCGCTGACCGAGATGAGGAAGCAACCTCTTTCTGTAGAATAGTTTTAGATGTTTTGGCCATTTAGTTTTTGTGGGCAAAGAAGAATGGAGACTGAAGTATTTGGCGTTTTAGGAAGAACAAGCAAAGAAACTCAAAGATCTGAAGATAGGAAGCTTTGAAGAAGGCAAAGAACTATGGAGATTGGAATGAAAAAGATTTGAAAGTAAAGTTTGAAATAATAAAGAAGGGGGATATTTATCGGTTTCACAGCGACAGTTCAAAACTGGTAGTGGCCGACCGTCGACTGATGTGCATTAAATACCTAAGAAATTGTACCGACGAGACATTTAGGTCACTCTACTGCTTATGTCATCACGATTACATCATGATCGAAGGCTCAAATCGTTTCTTGTCATTACTCTCCAAAAAATGAGGGGACTATCTGTATACGGTCAAAATCGGGCTTGACCGATTTTGTATGGTTACTCGAGGCCGGGGTGGCAGTCCGAGGTTCAATCCCAAGTTATATTGGATCGTTACATGAATAAATAGTGCCTAGCTCGTGATTCAGGGATCGATCGAGATCGAGACCAGCTAAGGTCGAGACTGAGAAGGATAGAGATCTAGCGAGATCAAAGGAAGCCTGCTAAGTGGAATAACAGGAAGCCGAGGAATCCGTGACCGGGCGAGGATTATGGCGGAGATCTCGGCATGTATCAAGTCAAGACCGGTTGATTAGCCAATTAGGAGATTTCCTTCTGTATTTAGAATTGTACCATATGTAGGACTCCTTTACTATATAAAGGGGGTTCCAATCATTTTGTAAAGACAGATTCACGCATAACAAAGCAATATATTATGTTTTCTCTCTTAAGCTCTCTTATTCAGTAGTTCAGTTCTCACTCTTCAATGATACACTTAGTTGGTGCGAGGGCAACCTAGATCAAGAGCCAAAACTATGTGATATATCGGTTTACTTTGTTTTACAGTTAATTTCTAACTTCAATTTTCATATTTCTCAGTTTGTGTGAAGTGAAATCCTTAAAACCACTTACAAATTTAATTGTTATCCTATTTTAAGGGTAAATAAATATCTAACACGAACATCAAGTAAAGATTACTTACCCCTTCAATTGTAGTGAAATCCTAGATCTGCCCAGCTAATCCGCATCTGCGGGCCAAAATGTCGCACCTGCGATGCCACTTCTGTGGTCCTTTCCTTGCATCTGCGAGTTCCACTAAGTGCCCAACCACCTACATATGCGGACCTTAAAGCGCATCTGCACTTTCGCTTCTGTGGACGAATCGCTGCATCTGCGGTCCCTGCTCGTCCAGCCCAAATCTGCTTCTTTTTCCGCACCTGCGGACTCAACCTTCCCCATCCACACACTGCATCTACAACCACTAAGCCGCATGCCGCCTTCCACCTGCGGCCCATCCATCGCATGTGAGACAGCACCAGAACATAGAAACCTTCATCCATGCCAACTTCATCCAAAATGATCTGGAACTCATCCGAAACACACCCGAGGCCCCCTGGACTCCGTCCAATCACACCAACCAATCCCAAAACATAACACAGACCTACTCGAGGCCTTAAATCACACAAAATAATATCAAAACCATGAATCACACCTCAATTCAAGCCTAAGCAAACTAATGAACTTCAGCTTTCAAAACTCATGCTGAAACACATCAAATCAACTCGGATTGACCTTAAATTTTGCACACAAGTCTCAAATGACACAACAGACCTATTCCAACTCCCATAACCACAATCCGAACCCAATATCACCAAAGTCAACTCCCAGTCAAACATATAAACTTTCCAAACCTTCAACTTTCCAACTTTCGGCAAAGAGAACTAAACTAACCTACGAGACTCTAAATCCAAATCCGGACATACGCCTAAGTCCAAAATCACTATACGAACCTATTGGAACTATCAAAACTCAATTCCGTAGTTTTCTACATAAAAGTCAAACTCCGGTCATTTCTTACAACTTAAGCACCCAACCTTGAGACTAAGTATCCCAATTCAATCTAAAATTTCCCCAAAGCCAAACTAACCAACCCCAAAAGTCACGCAGACTCAAATGCAAATATGTAAAGCATCAAATAGGGAAAACAAGGCTAAGATACTCAAAACGACCGGCTGAGTCATTACATTCTCCCCCTCTTAAACAATAATCGTCCTTGAACGCGTTTAGAATCATACCTGGGGTCTAAAACATGTGAGGATATCTGCTCCACATCACATACTTGGTCTCCATGAAGCCTCCTTGACCGGATGAACTCTCCAATGAACCTTTATCGATGTTATATTCTTCGATCTCAACTTTCAAACCTACTGTTCCAAAATGACCACCGACTCCACATCGTAAGTCCAATCCTTATCCAGATGCACCAAGCTGAAGTCTAATATATGTGACGAATCCTCATAATAATTCCGAATCAATGAAACATGAAACACTAGGTGAACGTTTGATAAACTAGGTGGCAGGTCTAGTCTATAGGCCACCTCTCCCACTCTATCTAGTACCTCAAAAGGACCAATATACCGATGGCTCAACTTGCTCTTCTTCCCGAACCTCATCACACCATTCATAGGTGAAACTCTAAGTAATACCATCTCACCCATCATATATGCCACATCAAGAGCCTCCCTATTAGCATAACTCTTCTGCTTGGACTGCGTTGTACGAAGCCGCTCCTAAATCAACTTTACCTTCTCCAAAGAATCACGGTCCAAATCAGTGCCCAACAATCTAGCCTCTCCAGGATCAAACCAACCAACATGATACTCGACTGATAACTATTATTGTAGGCAAACTCTGCTAATGGTATAAGCTGATCCCATGATCCCGTGAAATCAATGACACATGCTCTCAATATGTCCTCTAATATCTCATTAATACGCTCGGATTGTCCATCCGTATAGTGATGAAATGCCATACTTAACTTGCCTTGTGTGCCCAACACATGCTGCAGTGCTCTCCAAAAATGCAATAGGAACTAAGTGCCTTAATCCGTGATAATAGACACGGGCAGACCATGAAGGCAAAAAATCTCAAGAAGATAAATCTGAGCCAACTGCTCTGAAGAGTAGGTAGTCATGACGGGAATGAAGTGTGCATACTTGGTCAGTCTGTCCATAATAACCCATACCGTATCAACTTTCCTCAAGGTTAATGGAAGCCTAACTACAAAATCCATAGTGATACGCTCCCACTTCCACTTCAGAATATCTAACCTCTGAAACAAACCACCCGGTCTCTAATGCTCGTACTTCACCTACAGACAGTTCAAACACCTATTAACATGCTCAACAATATCATTCTTGATCCTCCGCCACCTATGGTGCTGCCTCAAGTCCAAGTACATCTTTGTGGCACCCAGATGAATAGAATAATGTAAATTATATGTAAGACCCCGTAAAAGTTTATCGAAAAACCAGGGTTTCGTGGTGCCAAGGTAGACTTATGCTTTGATGATTGTAGAGATTCTTCACGGCCCACAAGCACACCGTGGTATGGCCTTTTTAGGTTGAATAGTGCGTTGGGGAGTTGAAGGAAAAACTTGACAGTGCAGGGCATTTCTGCGGTCCATTCTGCGATCGCAGAACTGATCTGCAGACTGCGTATCTGGCAAGGAATGAAGCAGAAACTTAAGCTAATTTTAGGACCATTATGCGGTCTATTATGCGGCCGTATAATCATTTCGCAGGCCACACAATCCAACGCAGATCCAATATAAAACTCTCCAGAGGGAAGTTCTGCGGTGCATTATGCAACTGCAGACCGGTCACAGAGTGAAGCAGAAATTCCCAGTTTTAGAGGGCCATTATGTGGTCCATTCATCGGACCGCAAAAGTGTTATGGGATCACATATGTGACTGCAGATTTGTATCGGGGCTTCATTTTTCTAATTTTTTTAACCCGACCCTATTTCAATATATAGTCATTGAAAACCATTTGTGTGATGACCCAAAAGGTCATCTTATATTTTAGAACTTGAATATGTGCTCTTAAGCCTTAAAAATCTCATTCTTACCCTCCTCGATTTGCATGTGCAGTCCGGGCAAGTTTCCAGAATGCTTTTATGTTGAAAGCTAATGAAAATAAGAATTTTTTCCTTAAAAGTTGATTTTAGTTGACTTTGGTCAACATTTTTGGTAAACATGCCCGGATTCGTGTTTTGACAGCCCCGGTAGGTCCGTATCAAATTACGGGACCTGGGCGTATGCTCGGAATCGAATGCGAAGGTCCCCAGCTCAAGTTATGAATTTTTGATGCAAATAAAAAGTCTAAAAAGTAATTGTTTTTAAGAATTGATTGTTGTTTGGCATTGTTAGTACCGGGTCCGTATTTTGGTTCTGGAGCTCGATACAGGTTTATTATGATATTTAAGACTTGTCTGTAAAATTTGGTGAGAAACAGAGTTGATTTGACGTGATTCGGACGTCTAGTTGAGAAAATAGAAATTTTAAAGTGTTCTTGAGAATTTCATTTGATTTGGTGCTAAATACATAGTTCTAGGTGTTATTTTGGCAATTTGATCGCACGAGAAGGTCCGTATTATGTTTTTAGACTTGCGTGCAAGTTTGGTTTGGAGCCCCGAGGGCTCGGGTGCCATTCGGGCAATACGCGAGTTGAGTTCAAACCTCAACAAGGCTGCTGGTGCACCAAATCTGGTGTGCCCACACCTGCGAGCCTTTGGTCGCAGGTGCGAGAGATAGCCCCGCAGGTGCGACCCATGCCTGGACTTAATTTTTCCGCAGATGTGGACTTCTCTCCGCAGGAGCGGGACCGTAAAAGCAGAACCCTGTCCGCAGGTGCGGCCCCAGTTGGCCCAGTCCTTTTCCACAGAAGCACACGTCATGTCCGCACGTGCAGATGCGCAGGTGCGACCAAAGCACTGCAGGTGCGAAGGTCGCTGGGCAGTGAGTTCATTTAATTCGGACTCCAGCCATTTTCTTCTAGTTTCAAAAGGATATGAGGCCTAGGGCGATATTTTAAGGACTGTCTTCCCCAAATCATAGGTAAGCGTCCCTTAACTTGTTTCTTTCAATCTTTTATTTCATTTTACAAGAATGCAACCTAAAATCTAGAGTGTTCATGATAGAATTAGGGGTTAGGGTAGAAACTAGGAATTTCGGGAATTTGGGGATTTAGACCTCAATTTGAGGTCGGATTCCAAAACCAATTACATATTCGGGCTCGGGGGTGAATGGGTAAATGAATTTTGGTCTGAACCTCGAATTTTGACCAAGCGGGCCCGGGGTCGAGTTTTCAACTTTTTGGAAGAAATGTTTGGGAAATATAATTTATGCAATATTTGATACTATTGAGTCATTTTTGAATAGATACGAGTGGTTTGGAGGTGAATTCCAAAGGAAATGCTGTGATTGAGAATTAAGTGGCCTTCAGAGCAAGGTAAGCGTTGTGTCTAACCCTGACTTGAGGGAATTAGGAACCTTAGATTTTTGCTAAGTGAAATCCATGTGAGCGACGTATATGTGAGGTGACGAGTACTTATGCTCCGCCAATTTACATGTTTTCCATGTTTCCCTATTTTTCTTACATTGTCTCATCCCTATGCCAAATTGCTACGTGTTATACTAGTGTTGTTCAATTTATTGTTCTTATCATGTTTACAGATTTTCTGGTGATAATTGAGTTTTTATTTCAAAGTTGAGATTGATATTATGGAACCAAATGTTGAAGTAAGATTTGTACTTGTTATTCTATCCATGTTGTTATTTATGCATTGCATTATGGTAAGGGAGAGTGTTAAAGCAGGAAGGGTGATGTCGTTCCATATTGTGAGTGTTAATGCACGAACGGTGATGTCGTGCCATATTGTGAGTGTTAATGCACGAAGGATGATGTCGTGCCATATTGTGAGTGTTAATGCACGAAAGGTGATGTCTTGCCATGATATGAGAGTTAATGCACTAAGGGTGATGTCGTGCCATTTCTATTAATTTTATGGTGAGATTGAGAGTAAAAGCACGAAGGGTGATGTCGTGCATTTTTCCTTACTGTATCACTATTCCTGTTGATTCATGGTATATTGACTGCTCTGGTGATCATTCTGTTGTAGTTCTTTATCTTGTATTCCCCTTAGTATGTTCCCCTCCCAACATTTCCTGTTTAGTTCTCCATCTCTGTTATTCGTATATACACTGTTAAATTGTACAGGTTGATTTGTAGGTGCCTTGCCTTAGCCTCGTCACTACTCTGTCGAGGTTAGGCTCGACACTTATCAGTACATGGGGTCGGTTGTACTAATACTGCATTCTGCACTTTCTGTGCAGATTTTGATACCGGCTCGGGTTGATCGAGATTTAGCTACTGGTCCACTGTCCGAAGACTTAAGGTAGATCTGTCGGCGTTCACAGACCTTGAAATTCTGATCTATCTTTTCTGTTCTACTGTTTCTTTCATTCAGACAATTGTATTGCTTTTAGACTATTTCTTGTAAAAATTGTAGAATGCGGGTGGTAGTAATTAATACAGTTTTATGATATTCTGCACTTATTATATTTCGTCTTAGTTAATTATTGTTATTTACTGAATGGAAATAAAGAATTGGTTTAATGATTCTCTAACGTTGGCTTGCCTGGCAAGTGAAATATTAGGCGCCATCACGGTCCCGTCGGTGGGAAATTTCGGATCGTGACAATTTGTAAGGTAAAAACCTGATATTTTTAGAGAGAGGAAGTGCCAAAGAGAGAGAGGGAAAGTTCCTAAGATTACTGCCCATCAGTTCTTGCTCAAAGTTGGGGAATTCACAAGGAGAAACTAACATGTTCTTCATCCAAGCGGTAAGGTTCCATGTCCTAGTCTCCATTTCGAATTTGGGGTAGAAAATGGTTACTGAGGGGTGTTATTCTTGGGTGTGAGAGTGTATATATGCATGCATGTACAATCATGAGTTTTGTAAAGGTAGTTGAACTCAAATGAGTAGACCTTGGGTTGTGGGGTGAAGGAAATCCACCATAGGAGAAGCTAGAAATCATAATGCCCACCTAGTGTTTGATAAAATGCTCAAATGAGATGGAATCATGAACCCCTTCCTAGTTTGTGTTCAATATTTCTATATCTATAAATAGATCAAAGTTGCTAGGATTTCCGGAACTGTGTAGTGAATTAAGGGAAGCTCAAAGCGAGGTATGTTGACTAAAATTCTCTCTTAGAATTGAACCCCATAGTGTCCTTGTAAGTCCCGAGTTGTTCATTATAAATTGATTACTCCGAATAAGCCTTGTGTCAAAAGATATATGTTCAATATGTATTCCAATGTTCTTGTTATGTTATGTTCTATTTGAAAATGTGCTCAAAGCATGGGTTGCATATCTAAATGTTATAACTATAAGTCGTGATTCAAATGAAAGCTATTGTGCCAAATTGTATAAGAAATCTCAATGTGCATAACATTCTAATTTTCTCACATGTGGACTTAAAGTCTTGAATAGAAATGCTTTGTTGTTGATGATCCGTGAAGATGTTTGAAAGTGAAAGAGATGAGCATGGAATATGAAATACAACCAACGTGCCAAGAGTGACATTGTGTTATGGCCATTGGTGCCAATGAAATGGATGATATATAAAAGATAATGAAATGAGTTGTCAATACATTAAATAAATAAACACCCTGGGAGTATCCTTAGTCACCCAGGAAGGGTAGGTTGAAATAACCTAACCCCGAAACTACACGTGCCGGTATAGGAGTGAATTGTGATTGTACCACTTTATTGGGATGAGATTGATGTGATAAGAATATTCCCCTTTATTGGGATGAGATGATTGCTAGAAAAGGGTGATGTCGATCCACACGGCATTGTGGTGGGATGGCCTAGCTTGTCGGGTCGTGATCGGACGCCATGGCGCACACATGGTGGTGATTGTGCTTGAGATTATGATGGAAACAATTATTTAGACTGAGATAATGATTGTGATTGTGGTTGATGTCTTTGGGTGAGACGGCCTAGCCGATCGGGCCGTGATAGGACTCCGTGCTAAAATCACGGTGGTATATCGGTGTTAAGATCTCCCAACCTAAAATATGGAAATTTACTTGAAAACTGTCTTGCTCCTAACTTGATGTTTTGGTATTGTTTGAGGTTCTCATTGATTTTATGATTGTCGTTCCTTGTGTTATCATTTGTTCTATTGAGAGGGTGTTTAGTCATTCATACTAGTACTATTCCA
>AWOL01S0026980.1:0-29924 GCA_000715115.1 Nicotiana otophora | reverse complement strand
AAGTCCATGCCCTGGGAAGTCCATCCTGAAGATCAATGATCATCTACGCTCACTGGGGGTGTGTACAGACTCTGGAGGGGCTCCTTCAGCCCAAGCGTAATACAAAGACAATATGGCCTACTGCAGGCGGGCAGTCCCGATTCGTATAATAACAAAGCCTATAAGGCCTGCTGCAGGCGGGCAGCCCTGATCCATAAAATAGTAAAGCCAATAAGTCCTGCTGCAGGAGGGCAACCACGATCCATATAATAATGATGTATAAAGCCATTATGACCTGCTTTATTGCGCAATTGAATCCCATAAATATCCTCACAATGGACAATTATTACTAAGTGTGAAATGTATATTTTTTTTGAACAATTAATTCAACGACAACACGACCCCATGGGTCCTAAAATATCGGCACGTAGCCTAAACACGATATTTATCACAAGCCTCGGCTCAATTCCTCTAACACATGCCACATGTTTAGATAATAACACTATTCTTAAATTTTACAACTTTACATGATTTATTCAAGACAGAATTTCTATGGTGCATATCTACATGTTCGTCACCTATCGTGTGAGTCACATTCAACAATTTATATCATACCAAATTCGGGGATTCATACCCTCAAAACTAAGTTTAGAAGTGTTACTTACCTCGAACAAGCCAAATCCAATGCCGAGCAAGCTAAACAATGCTCCATAAATCCCATTCTGCACGTATCAACTTCCGAATGGCTCGACTCTAGTCACAATTAATTTGATTCAGCCCACAAAATTTATAGGAATTAATTCCATATCAAAATACTAATATTTTCCACAAAATCCGAAATTACGCCCCAAACAATGCCCGTTGGGCCCATGTCTCGGAACCCGACAAAAGTTATAAAATATTAATGCCCATCCAACCACGAGTCCAACCATACAAATTTCACCAAATTCCGACATCAACTCGACCCTCAAATCTTCAATTGAAGTCTTTGAAGATTTCTACCATTTGCAACCCAATCTTTACCATTTGAACTCAACACTCTTTACATAAACCTTATTAGTACGTATAAATAATACTCTTAATCACCCATAATTACCCAAACTCAAAATTGAAGATTAGGGGTTAGAACCTTACGTCTTTGATGAAGAACTTGAGGGATTTCTTGTTGGATTTTAAGGCTTGGACAAGAATTTGATGAACAAGACACTTCATCTACTTCCTCTCTCTAGAACTCTCTCACTTCTCTCTAAAATCATCAGATCATTGCCCCAAAATATGCCCCAAACCTATTTATCAAAATAGGATTGGGTTATGAAAATAAAAAAATTACCCCTCCGAAAACAGGTATGCGGTCGCACAATGGACCGCACAATGGGTATGCGGGTCGCGCAATGGACCGTAAAATCGCTGCCGTAAACTGGTCTGCGTTGGGCATATCAGCGACCATTTTTCGGTCGCATAATGTTTCATTATGCGATCGCATAATGATTCTGCGGTCGCACATCTGACCGCATAATCACATTTTTCCAGGCTTTGATAATTTGGTCATAACTTCTTTTAGGAATGTCCAAATGACGAACGGTTTGAAGCGTTGAAAACTAGACACATAGAAATTACGTTTGATAGGTAACAGATCTTATAACTCTTCATATCAAGAGAGGTATACTCATTTGAAGTTAGGTCTTGTGCAAACTCACTTGAAACTTTAGTCTTATGAAATTTCCAACTTCTACATTTGATGCCGAAACCTATCGAATCAAATCCGATTGACCTCAAATTTTGCACATAAGTCATAAATGACATAACGGAGCTAAGAAAATTTCGGAACTAAATTCCAACTCCTTTATCAAAAAGTCAACCCCATGGTCAAACTTCCCAAAAATTCAACTTCCGGCATTTCAAGTCTAATTCCACTACGGACCTCAAAATAGTTTTCCGGACATGCTCCTAAGTCCAAAATCACCATACGGAGCTATTGGAATCATCGGAATTAAATTCCGAGGTCGTTTACACATAAGTCTATATCCGGTCAACTTTTTCAACTTAAGCTTCCAACATAAAATTCATTCTTTCAAGATAACTCTGAAATACCTTAAAACCAAAACCAACAATTCACACAAGTCATAATACCTCGTAGGAAGTTATGCAAGACCTCAAATAGTTGAAAGGAGCGTAAATGCTTAAAATAATGGCCGGGTCGTTACAATCTCCCTCACTTAAATATATGTTCGTCCTCGAACATGCCAAGAGTTGTTCTTAACCTTCAAATCTCTATTCCACCTTACCACGCACAAACCCGGGGGTGATCTCATGTCACCCTATTCCATATAGGCCTGACAACACAATACAATTGAAAATCCTTAATTTAACCTTAGCCCAAAAACCTTGGAATTCAATTCCCAACCTTCAGAATTTCTTTCTAGACACGAATCTTACATTTACACATTGTATAAGTCTGAACAAGCCGTATCAAGCCATAGCCATAACCCCAGATATAATCACATTACATACTACACAACTCATATGCTCGCAACACCATTCCCGATCACAATCACAGTAATTACTCCAAACTAACCAAGTACAAGTATTAAACCTCATATTAAGCCAAACCTCATTCCAAAATCTTTGTACACTACTGATAATAAAAGAAACATGCAAAAATCTCATGACCCCTTATCAGACAAGTCATGGAACTCTCTCGCCCCAACCAGAACCATAATCACTTTCTAAGCCGACTTTCAATATTATCCTCCCAAATCTATCGTAATCAAACCTGATAGTACTCACTCGAGGTCCAATGACCTTATATTATTAATCACAACTATCCAGCAGACACACCACATCAATATAACCCAAGCCACAACTGCACAATCTGTGTATCCGAATATGGGAGATGTCTCAAGGAAGAGAACTGTATTGCAAGTTCAACAAGCACCACCACAACCGCAATATTACAACCAACACCTAAAATTTCGTAAAGAGGATAACCGTAGGTGCATGTGCACAATTGTAGAGGAAGAAAATTAATGAATCAGATAAATTATCATAGAAATAAAATTTCCACACACGGCACGGACAACTCACGTGCCAATAATATGAATCGCCTGGCATGGTCACAGGCCTCCAGTCCCAGCATATCATACGGGAGAAATTAAACAAGTATACTTGTATATGATAATGAAATAACATTCTCATACTCCTGGACTGGTATAAAAGCACACCATAGTGTAAGCATGTGCAAAGTCTACTATAATACTACAAATCGACAAGTTAACGCAGAAATAGTAACTATCCCATTTATTCAGGGGAATTAGCCTCTTTGTAACCTTAAATGTAGCCCAGATAGTTTCAACAAATGTACGAACATGAGAAACGTTATAACTTTACGCTTAACAGTCAACTCTAGGCATATCATAGCCTAAGCATTCTTTCGAGTATGAATACTTGCCCTAATGCTTGCACATTGTCTCAAACCTTACATATATGCACACTTATAGCGCGCAGCTATCACAAGTAATTAACGCAACTAGTGCCTCTACTGAGTTAAAATAAATTACTCACCTCAAACAGGCCGCAACCCGAAACAATATACTTCTGAGAACTCCCAGTCTCCAAATTCATCAAACACATGAATCACCGTAACTTTTCCCAACTCCAGCACTGGAATGACTAACACATCTTCCATTCACGATCTTCCCATGAGGAATACTTTCATAATTCTTCCGTTCTACAGAGCAATAATTTGAATATCAGCAGTCTATCAACCAAGTGAGTACTACAATACCAATGAACGTTCGTAAGTTAAAATACAATGCACCTTTTGAAATGCGCACCTTTCTCAGGGATTATCGAGCAGTTATAAAATTCATCTAAATATCTAAAACTGGACCTTCTGTCCACAATTCGTGATTTTCCTTTCAAGAATGAACTACCACCTTGTACATGTAAATCTATATCCGGCACAACACGTCACTTCTATCATGTGAAAGGCACGAAAATCTCATTATAAATCTGAGTCACTAGCAAATTACATACCATATTAGTTAGAAACCTCTCTCTTGCTTCTTTCTAAGGGGAAATCACAATACACAACACGTTCCCCACACCGGTAGAAAATGTCCGGTTCAAACTATGGTAGAAACCATCATGAACACTTTGAAATCCATTTGCATATAACCAAGCTATCAGAACTGAATTCCTCTAACTCGACCAAGATACACATGTTGCCAAATCTGAGAGTATTGCCACAAAACACCTGTAAAGCCTCACCTCATCATAAGAACCAATCGAACCAAGCATACCATTACCATATTGATCCAGCATGTTACCCATTTGTCCCATTTTCTCCGAGTTTCTTCTGGATTATCCTCAAGTTGCCATTTCTCCTTGTCAAAACAATACTACTTTATCAAAAGCTAGCTACAAGACATCCTAACATAAAACTACACCGCCCTAAGGCCCATAAGCCATTGTATTCTTCTTAAGCACCTTCATAGATACCCCAACCGTAACACTCACTCTAAAAATACCTTATGCAAATTTACAATTGTTCATCTTCTCTTTCTTATACTGAAATGTAGAATCCATAGTCAAATAAAATTAATGCACGTCCCGATACCATCCAATGTAAGTAATCGATTCTAGTGATATACAATCAATTGTCACATATACATTTTGAATCCATTAGAACCCTTTCGAGAGTTATCCACGCTGCTCAAATCTAATTTGCTCCGCCTAAATGTGCCGAAAGACATGTGCTCCTTTAGCACAATCAACACTCAAAGAAGTAACCTTTCCTTAACACGACCAATCAATTCATACTTCGTGCGCACTACCTCTTTCACAAATAACAGCTCACTAATTCCATGATTTTTTTTCATATTTTCGTAAGTGAATTATATCCCGTATTCAGGAAATTTCCTTACTCGAGTCATCCTCGATCTCAGCATCTGCAGTCATAACTGCTCCACAAGTATGTCTCTGACCAAAACTTAATTTAACCTATAACCATGAAATCGAATTGTCAATAGTAGGCTCCCCCACTTGGCTCAAAGCCATAGATCAAGACATTTAATAATTCACAATACCCATAATCAATTACTACCATAACACCGTAGTGAGATTTAACTAAATTCTTCCCAAGCTCGTGCATCACAACCTAAATATTACCTCAAATCGTCTACTAAGCTCGCCTTCATTCTCGTGATGGTCACGTCAACTTTCTTGACCAATTCAAATTCAAATCCCAATACATTTGCCCTACTGGTAGAAAAGAAGATTCTCCACACAACATTATAAAGATCACACCTCTGTAGTTTATTCCGCATGTGATAACCCGCATGTTTAGCCTCAAACTGGCATCTTTCTATACCTTTTTTACTGCCACAACTCCTACGTAATCACTTAACCTTAATGAGTTTGAACTCCTCAACAAGACACGATAATTCAATTTGTTCCACAATTACACCACGTAAAAGATTCTTCAACACATTCATAACTCGAGACTCTATGTCAAATCGAGATAGAAATCAAATACCCAATAGTCCCTTTTTACATCCCTACCATCTGAATACTTCCCGCGGTCACAATAAAATCATCATATGGTCACCCAGCCATTCATCGAGCTACAAATTCCACTCATAGGGACACTACCACCGGGCATATGAGTCCAATTGTATAAGTTCACATAACTGAAACTATCGGGCCTAAGCTGCGGTCTAATCCTGGCCTCAAGTCCTCCATACTGGCCCATCACCAAAACACTGAATACACATCTTGAACCTCATTCATTGAATCCCAAGCCGGCAACGCACAACTGATACCGAGCGCTCATATGCGCATACGAAATGAGTGGAATGAATTCAAAGAGTTATGTTTCTAGCTGAATCAATTCCGCATGATAGAATACAAGATAGTGAAATTTTCTTAAGGGTTCGGATACCTCACGAAGATAAGTACAGACGTCTCCGTACCGATCCACAAGATTCTACTAAACCTGCTCATGACTCGTGAGACCTATGTCAGCTAAAGCTCTGATAAACCAACTTATCACGACCCAAAATCTGACCCGTCGTGATGGCGCCTATCTCAATACTAGGCAAGCCGAAAATCTAAATAAATTACAATCTCTCTTAAGTTTGAAAACAAAATAATTAAATTCAGCAGAAGAAATCTCAAAATTTCAAATATATCACTCCCAAAACCCGGTGTCACTGAGTACATGACCATCTAATATGAGTACAATGATTGACTGATAAAAACAACTGTCTGAAAATATAGAACAACATAATAACTGAAGGAAAGAGAGACAAGGTCAGCGGACACCAAGCAGCTACCTTGATAGTCTCCAATTGATAGTACTCTGAAATCTAACTATCACCATGTCCGAAAGCGTCTGGATCTGCACACGAGGTGCAGAGTGTAGTATGAGTACAACTAACTCAATAAGTAACAAGACTAACCTCTAGGCTGAAAGAAATGATGAGCTCCGCAGGTACAGTCCAGTAAAAGTAATGGTACAGAAATGTAGGCGTGCTTTCAAGCAGTTAAACTCAATACAAGTGAAATAGATCAATACTGCATGATATGAGGAATATGACATCATAGTAGAAAGAATCATGTAAATACTGGTCACGAATTATCCGGTAACTCAGTACCATTTATGACCAATCCAGCCCAGGGGTGTTCCAACCTGTATATAAATAAACATCGACAGTCAGTCAGTCACTCAGTACCGTATAAGGCCAATTAATCCCTCGGATAATTTATCCCTATATATAAATGATACCGACAAGATCCATGTCCGGATAACTCAATACAATACAAATAAGTAAGGCAAGTCCATGCCCTCGGAAAATCCATCCCTTATATATATATATATATATATATATATATATATATATATATATATATATATATATATATATATATATATATAAGCAGTAAGTAAGGCAAGACCATGTCCTGGGAAGTCCATCCCAAATATCGATGATCATCTACGCTCATTGGGGGTGTGTACAGACTTCGTGGGGGGGGGAGGGGGAGGCTCCTTCAGCCCAAGCGCAATACAAAGCCAATACGGCCTACTGCAGGCGGGCAGTTCCGATCCGTAAAATAACAAAGCCTATAAGGCCTGCTGCAGGCGGGCAACCCCGATCCATAAAATAGTAAAGCCAATAAGGCCTGCTGCAGGCGAGCAACCCCGATCCACATAATAATGATGTATAAAGCCATTATGGCCTGCTGTATTGCGCAGCTGAATCCCATAAATATCCTCACAATGGACAATTATTACTAAGTGTGAAATGTATATTTTTTTTGAATAATTAATTCAACAACAACACGATCCCATGGGTCCTAAAATATCGGCACGTAGCCTAAACACAATATTTATCACAAGCCTTAGCTTAATTCATCTAACACGTGCCACATGTTCAGATAATAACATGATTCTTAAATTTTACAACTTCACATAATTTATTCAAGACACAATTTCTGTGGTGCACGTCTACATGTTCGTCACCTATCATGTGAGTCACATTCAACAATTTATATCATACCAAATTCGGGGATTCATACCCTCAAAACTAAGTTTAGAAGTGTTACTTACCTCGAACAAGCCAAATCCAATGCCGAGCAAGCTAAACAATGCTCCATAAATCCCATTCTGCACGTATCAACTTCCGAATGGGTCGAATCTAGTCACAATTAATTTGATTTGGCCCACAAAATTTATAGAAATTAATTCCATATCAAAATACTAATATTTTCCACAAAATCCGAAATTAGCCCCAAAAATGCCTGTTGGGCCCGCATCTCGGAACCCAAAAAAAGTTACAAAATATTAACGCCCATCAAATCACGAGTTCAACCATACAAATTTCACCAAATTCCTACATCAACTCGACCCTCAAATCTTCAATTGAAGTCTTTGAAGATTTTTACCATTTTCAACCCAATCTTTACCCATTTGAACTCAACACTCTTTCCATAAAACTTATTGGTACGTATAAATAATACTTTTAATTAGCCATTATTACCTAAACTCGAAATTGAAGATTAGGGGTTAGAACCTTACCTCTTTGATGAAGAACTTGAGGGATCTCTTGTTGGATTTTAAGGCTTGGACAAGCATTTGATGAACAAGACACTTCATCTACTTCCTTTCTCTAGAACACTCTCACTTCTCTCTAAAATCATCAAATCATTGCCCCAAAATATGCCCAAACCTATTTATCAAAATGGGGTCGGGTTATAAAAATAGGAACATTACCCCTCCGAAAACAGGTATGCGGTCCCATAATGTACCGCACAATGGGTATGCGGGTCGCACAATGGACCGCAAAATCGCTGCCAAAAACTGGGCTGCACTGGGCATATCGGCGACTATTTTGCGGTCACACAATGTGTCATTATGCAATCGCATAATTATTCTGCGGTCGCACATCTGACTGCAGAATCGCATTTTTCCAGACATTGGTAATTTGGTCATAACTTCTTGTAGGAATGTCCAAATGATGAACGGTTTAATGAGTTGGAAACTAGACACATAGACCTTTCTTTTGATAGGTAAAAAATCTTATAACTCTTCATATCAAGAGAGGCATGCTCATTTGAAGTTAGGTCTTGTGCGAACTTGCTTGAAACTTTAGTCTTATGAAATTTCCAACTTCTACATTTGATGCCGAAACCTATCGAATCAAGTCCGATTGACCTCAAATTTTACACACAAGTCATAAATGACAAAACGGATCAATGAAGATTTCGGTACTGAATTCCAACTCTGATATCAAAAAGTCAACCCCGTGGTCAAACTTTCCAAAAATTCAACTTCCGGTATTTCAAGCATAATTCCACTACGGACCTCAAAATAATTTTCCAGACATGCTCCTAAGTCCAAATTCACCATACGGAGCTATTGGATTCATCAGAATTAAATTCTGAGGTCGTTTACACATAAGTTAATATCCGGTCAACTTTTTCAACTTAAGCTTCCTACATGAAATTCATTTTTCCAAGCTAACTCTGAAATACGTTAAACCCAAAACCGACAATTCACACAAGTCATAATACCTTGTAGGAAGTTATGCAAGACCTCAAATAGTTGAAAGGAGCATAAATTCTTAAAACGACTGGCCGGGTCATTACATATTCTTTAATTTGAAAGATAAAAAATTGGATAAACTATTCTAATATTGGCTTGCCTAGTAGGTGAAAATGTTAATCGCCATCACGGTTTCGAGGGTGGGATTTTCGGGTCGTGACAAGTTAGTATCATAGCACTAGGTTGACTAGGTCTCACGAGTCATGAGCAAGCTTAGTAGAGTCTGGAGGATCGGTGCGGTGACGTCTGTACTTATATTCCAAAGGCTATGGAGTTTAGGGAAAATGTCACTTCTTTCTTACTGTATCGTGCAATTTTTATTTTATCATTAATGATTGAACCCTTCTATTCTTGTTCTCTCATAGATGGCGAGAACACGCACCGCAACTACCGCTGGATAGGAGTCGGAGCCCCTTGTGGCACCTACGACTAGGGGCAAAGTCGAGGCCGAGGTCATGGTAGAGGCCGAGGCAGAGCTCAACCTAGAGCTCAAGCATCACCACCAGCAGTGGAGGCTCAGGTTGATTTTGATGAGGGGATTCCAGCCCAAATTGTACCTGTTGGACCAGCTCAGTTCCCGGAGGGGTTCATAGCCACTCCAGTGCTCCAGGACGCTCTAGTCCGTTTGGTTGGCCTTATGGAGAGTGTGGCCCAGATCGGTACTTTTTCGGTGGCACAAGCTGTCTCTCGGGATGGGGGAGGAGCACAAACTCCCGCTACTCACACTCTGGAGCTAGTGGCTCCCTGATTTCAGACTCCAGCAGCCCCGCAAGTTGGGGTAGTTCAATCAGTTGTTGCGGAACAGGCCGGTGATAGGCCCACTTTATCTTCTAAGGCTGTGTTAAGGTTAGATAAGTTCAACAAGCTCTTTCCTGTCCATTTCAGTGGTGCATCTTCTGAGGACCCACAGGATTGTCTGGACCGTTGCCACGAGGTGCTGCGAAGAAAAGGGTATAGTTAAGACCAATAGGATCAATTTTGCTGCATTTTAGATGACTGGTTCTGCCCGGAGATGGTGGAGAGATTATATGTGGACTAGACCAGCTGGGTCGCCTGCATTTACCTAGGATCAATTCTCACATTTATTTCTAGAGAAGTCCATCCCTGTCACCTTGAGAGAGGAGTACCGCAGGCAGTTTGAGCGAGTTCATCAGGTTGGTATGATTGTCACCTTGTACGAGACTCGATTTGTGGACTTAGCTCGCCATGCCACTATCTTTCTTCCTACTGAGAAGGAGCGAGTTAGGAGATTTATTAATGGGCTCACTTATACTATCAGGCTTCAGATGGCCAAGGAGACAAGGAGTGATATTTCCTTTTAGACGGCCGTTGATATTGCCAGATGTATCGAGTTGGTCTGCACTTAAGAGAAGGGCCCGGTGTCAGATAAGAGGCCCCGTCATTCTAGTAGTTTCAGTGGTGCCTCATCTGGAGGCAGGGGTGCTTTTTGGTGGAGGCCATCCTCCCAGGCCATTTCATTCAGCTCTTCAAGCATCCCACGGTGCTTCAAGAAGCCGTGGTCCTTACGTTCCTCATTCTGGACAGCCATCCTATAGTGCACCACCAGCTCCTATCAGCGCACCTCTGATCCAGAGCTATCATAGTGGTTATCCAGGTCTTCGGGGCCAGTTCCAGGGTCAACATTCATAACATCCAATGGCTTATTATACTTGTGGTGATCCGAGGCACATTGCTAGATTTTGCCCCAGGTCAAAGGGCAGCGTGTAGCAGTAGGTTTCTTGTGCCATGGTTTCGGCATCGGTTGCTCCACTGCCAGCTCAGCCAGCTAGAGGCAGGGGTCAGGCAGCCAGAGGTAGGGGTCAGGACATTAGAGGTGGAGTTTTGGTCGTTAAAAGTGGAGGCCAGCTAGCTAGAGGTCGTCCTAGAGATGTGGTTCAGAGTAGTAGGGCCCAGCCCCGATGTTATGCTTTTCCAACTAGGACTGAGACTGAGTTATCAGACGTTGTTATCACAATTATTGTTCTCGTTTTCCATATAGATTCCTTAGTTCTATTTGATTCGGGATCTACTTATTCCTACATGTCATCCTATTTTACTTCATATCTGGTTGTGCCTCGTGATTCTTTGAGTGCTCTTGTGTATATATCCACGCCTGTGGGATATTCTATTGTTGTAGATCGTGTATACCGCTCGTGTGTGGTTACTATTGGGAGTCTTGAGACTAGTGTATATCTTCCACTTCTCAATATGGTAGACTTTGATGTTATCTTAGGTATGGATTAGCTGTCACCTTATCATTCTATATTGGATTGTCACGCTAAAAATGGTGACCTGAGCCAGGCGGGGGTTGCCTCGACTAGAATGGAGAGGGACTCCTAGTCACTCTACCATTAGGGTTATTTTCTATCTGAAAGCCTAACGTATAGTCGAGAAGGGATGTCTAGCTTATTTGGCCTATGTCCATGATTCTAGTGCGGAGGTTCCTTCCATGGATTCAGTTCCAGTTGTTCGTGAGTTTTCCGAGGTGTTTCCTGCAGACCTGCATGGGATTCCACCTAATAGGGATATTAATGTTTGTATTAATTTGGCCCCGGGCACTCATCCCATTTCTATTCCTCCATACCGTATGGCCCCGTCGGAGTTGAAAGAGCAGTTACAAGATTTGCTTGATAAGGGCTTCATTAGACCTAGTGCCTCGCCCCGTGTTGTTTGTGAAGAAGAAGGATGGGTCGATGAGGATGTGTATAGACTATCGGCAGTTGAACAAAGTCATTATCCAAAACAAGTATTTGTTGTCAAGGATTGATGACTTATTTGATCAGTTTCAGGGTGCCAAGGTGTTTTCGAAGATTGATTTGAGGTCTAGCTACCATCAGTTGAGGATTAGGGCATCCAATGTCCCTAAGATGGCGTTTTGGACTCGGTATGAGCATTATGAATTCCTAGTGATGTCATTTGGGTTGACAAATGCCCCAACAACATTTATGGATTTGATGAACTGAGTGTTCAAGCCCTATTTGGATTCTTTTGTGATTGTATTCATTGATGATATCTTGATCTACTCCCGCAGTCGAGAGGAGCATGAGAGCATCTTTGGATTGTACTTTAGACTCTGAGAGATAGCCAGTTATATGCCAAGTTTCAAAAGTGTGAGTTTTGGTTAGACTCGGTCGCCTTTTTGGGACATGTTGTATCGGCAAAGGGCATAAAGGTCGATCCAAAGAAGATTGAGGCAGTTCAGAACTGGCCTGGACCTACTTCAGCTACAGAGATCCGGAATTTCCTAAGTTTGGCAGGTTATTATCACCGGTTTGTGGAGGAGTTTTCATCTATAACATCCCTATTGACTAGTTTGACCAAGAAGGGTGCCCCGTTCAGATGGTCGGATGAGTGTGAGTTGAGATTTCAGAAGCTCAAGACTGCTTTGACTACAGTGCCACTGTTGGTGTTGCCCACAGGTTTAGGATCTTACACGGTGTATTGTGATGCATCTCGTATTGGGATCAGTACAGTATTGATGCAGGATGGCAGGGTGATTACATACGCATCACGGCAGTTGAAGGTTCATGAGAAGAACTACCATGTTCATGACTTAGAGTTGACAACTAATGTTCATACGCTGAATATTTGGTGGCACTACCTTTACGGCGTGTTGTGTGAGGTATTTACGGATCATCAGAGTCTGTAGTATTTGTTCATACAAAAGGATCTCAACTTGAGGCAGAGGAGATGGTTGGATCTATTGAAAGACTGTGATATCACCATTTTGTATCATCCCGGGAAAGCCAATATGGTGGTCGGTGCCTCAAGTAGGAAGGCTGTAAGTATGGGTAGCCTTGCCTACATTCCAGTTTGTGAGAGGCTGCTTGCTGCAGATGTTCAGGGTTTGGACAATCAGTTTGTGAGGTTATTTCAGAGCCTAGTCATGTGCTAGCTTGCATAGTCGCTCGATGTTCCTTGTATGAGCACATCAGAGAGTGTCAGTATAATGATCCCTATTTGCTTGTCCTTAGGGATATGGTGCGGCGCGATGGTGCCAAGCAGGCTACTGTTGGAGATGATGGGGTTTTGAGGATGCATGGTCGTATTTGTATGCCCAATGTGGATGGGCTTCGTGAGTTGATTCTTGAGGGGGCCCATAGTTCCCGGTATTCTATTCATTCGGGTGCCGCCAAGATGTATCAGAACTTGCGCAACATTATTGGTGGAGGAGGATGAAGAAGGATATAGTTGCATATGTAGCTCGGTGTCTAAATTTTCAGCAAGTAAAGTACGGACATCGAAGACCTGGTGGTTTTCTTCAGAAGTTGGAGATCCCTGAGTGGAAGTGGGAGCATATCATTATAGATTTTGTTATTGGACTCCCATGGACTCAGAAAAGGTTCGACGTGATATGGGTCATTATGGACAGGTTGACCAAGTCGGCACATTTTATCCCAGTGGCAGTTACCTATTCTTTAGAGCGGTTAGCTAAGTTTTGCATCGATGAGATCGTTTGTCTTCATGGTGTGCCCGTGTCTATCATTTCTGATCGAGGTACGCAATTCACCTCGCATTTCTGGAAGGCTGAATAGCATGAGTTGGGCACGCAGATTGAGTTGAGTACTACATTTCATCCCCAAACGGACAGACAGTCCGAGCGCACTATTCAAGTATTGGAGGATATGGTTCGCACTTGTGTTATAGACTTCGAGGGTCCTTGGGATCAGTTCTTTCTGCTTATGGAGTTTACCTACAATAACATCTACCAGTCGAGCATTCAGATGGCTCCCTATGAGGCATTAGGAAGTGGTATCGTTCACCAGTGGGATGGTTCGAGCCGGGGGAGGCTCGGTTGTTGGGTACAAATTTGGTACTGGATGCCTTGGACAAGGTTAAGATTATTCAGGATCGACTACGCACCGCTCAGTCTAGGCAGAAGAGTTATACCGGCCGTAGAGTTCGTGATGTTGCATTCATGGTCGGAGAGAGGATATTGCTCCGGGTTTCACCCATGAAGGGTGAGATGAGGTTCGGAAAGAAGGGCAAGTTGAGCCCTAGGTATATCAGACCCTTTGAGATTCTTGATAGAGTGGGTGAGGTGGCCTACAAGCTCGCATTGCCACCTAGTTTATCAGCAGTCCATCTAGTGCTCCATACGGCCATGCTCCGGAAGTATCACGGCGATCCGCGCCATGTGTTAGACTTTAGCTCAATCCCATTGGACAAGGATTTGACTTATGAAGAGGAGTCGGTAGCCATTCTAGCTCGGCAGTTGAGGTCTAAGAGTTATCCTTCAATTTGAGTGCAGTGCAGGGGTCAGCCGGTCGAGGCAGCTACTTGGGGGTCTGAGTCGGACATGTGGAGTAGATACCCATACCTTTTCACCCCAGGTACTTTTCTATGTCCGTTCGAGGACGAACGTTTGTTTTAGAGGTGGAGAATGTGATGACCCGATAGGTCATTTGTAGTTTTAACCTTCATTTCTGTGTTCTGAAACCTCGACTAGCTATGTTTAGCCTTTATCAGTTTACGTGCGCAGTTCAGATATTTTTTTGAAAGGTTTTTATGTGAAAATTTGACGAAAATGTGAAATCATGAGTTTTGAGAAAATAAACCTGGATCGGTGTTATGACGGTCTCGGTGGGTCTGTATTGTGATTTAGGACTTGAGTGTATGCCCAGAATCGAATTCGGAAGTCCTTAGCTCGAATTATCGCCATTTGTTGAAAACTAAGCGTTTAAAGGTTTAAAAAAATTCCAAGTTTGACCGTAGTTTGACATTATTACTACCGGGTCCAGATTTTGGTTTCGGAACTTGATATACGTTCATTACTGTATTTATGACTTGTTTGCAAAATTTGGTGCAAACGGAGTTGATTTGACGTGATTCGGACATCCGGTTGTTAAAATGAAAGTTCTTAAGCTTTTTTTAAAAAAAATTCCATCATTTTGGTGTCTGGTTCGTAGTTCTAGGTGTTAATTCGGTATTTTGATTGTGTGAGTGAGTTCGTATGATATTTTTGACTTGTATGCATGTTTGGTTTGGAGCCGTGAGGGCTCGGGTGATTTTCGGATAGGCTACGACTGATTTTGAACTTAGAAATTCTGGTTTCTTGACTTCTGCTGGTTTCTGGTGCATGCTTCTTCGCGATTGCGAAGATACTCCCGCGATCGCGAAGAGTAGTTAGGACTGGGGGTGGATTGTACTCAATGCGAACGCGAGGCTTTGGTCGTGAACGTGGAACAGTAGGGGGACTACCCTTCGCAAATGTGCCCACACCATTGCGAACGCGTAGCTTTAGAGAGGCGGGGGCTAGGAAATGGTTTTACTCTATGCGAACGTGAGCCCAGGAGAGCGCGAAGGCAAGTTGGCTAAGCCTACGCGAACGCGCAGAGTACTTCGTGATCGCGTAAGCCAATTTGGCAGTGCCCTTCGCGAACGCGTCAGGTGTCTCGCGATCGCGATGAACACCTGACGCCCAGTCATTTAAACTTCTAAAAACGGGATTTCACCCACTTTTCACCATCTTTTCATTAAAGCTCGGCCTATAGGTGATTTGGAAGAGAAAATTCATCATCCTTTCATAGGTTAGTATAATTTAACTTATTTTCTTCCATTTCTACCATCACCGATTAATTTCTGGCCTTACTCTTTGTCCTTTCAGGGTAGAAGATTAGGGATTTGGGAAGAATTGGGATTTTTTTGTAAATTACAGATTTAGATCTCAAATTGGGGTCGAATTTCGAAAATAATTATATAATCAGGCTCGGGGGTGAATGGGTAAATTGGTTTTGGTCCAAATCTCGAGTTTTGACCAAGCGAACCCGGGGTGACTTTTGTTGACTGTTTGGGAAAAGTGTAAAGATCTTAACTTTATATATTGTAATTGAATTCCCTAGCCTTATTTGATGTTATTGAGTCGATTGTGGTTAGATTCGGTTGCTTCGGAGGCGGATTTTGGAGGAAATGCTCTGGTAGAGCTTTGAATTGATTGCGGAGCGAGGTAAGTGTCGTGGTTAACCTTGATTTGAGGGGTTAGGACTTGTTTGCCTATTTGCTACGTGTTTAATGTGTGGGTACAACGTATATGTGAGGTGATGAGTACTTATGCGTTGTTGTTGGGTTAAAGCATGCGGGTGGAACTTGTTTCCTTGTGATTTATTGCCTCTTTAATTATGACATCCATGCTTAGATTATATTATTACTTATTTGATCGTTCCTTCCGTATTTATGAATTAATTATGATGATTGAGCATTTTGGAAGTTGAGGTTTGGTATCTTGGAACCATTATTGACGTAAAGTACATCATTTACATTATTTATCTCCCGAATATTTATATTTATTACCACATGGTAAATGAGAGTGTTAAAGTTTGAAGGGTGATGTCGTGCCATTTTATTACTTCATTTATTGATTAATACATAGTGAGGAAGAGAGATAAAGCACGAAGAGTGATGTCGTTCTATCTATATCAATCATTTATTGTTACATTGGCAAATGGACAGTAAAAGCACGAAGGGTAATGCCGTACCATTTCATTCTACGTATGTCGTCATTTCATGGTAAGGTTGAGAGTAAAAGCACGAAAGATGATATTGTGCCATCTTTATTCCGTATGTTTATCCGTCTTTATTGGTTGATGATTTATTTGACTGTCTTGTGTTATCATTCCTGTTGTAGTTATCGTATCTTGTCCCCCCTTTTGCATGTCCCCTCCCAACTGTACATACTAAATCTCTATTTTTTTTATGTTTGGTACATATATCTATGTTTGTACAGGTTTAATTACGTAAGTGTCCTGTCATAGCCTCGCCACTACCTCGTCGAGGTTAGACTCGACAGTTATGGAGTACATTAAGTCATTTGTACTCATACTACACTCTGCATTTCTTGTGTAGATTTTGGTAATGATCCCAGCTGTACGTGAAGTGCACTAGCATTGATTATCACATTCGGAGACTTGAGGTAGATCCGCGGACGTCCGCAGACCTTGAAGTCCCCTTCCTCTTTCCTCTTTTACTGTTCATTTCATTCGAAACGGTTGTATTTATTTCAGACTTTATTTATAGAACTTCTAGTAAATCGTGCACTTGTGACACCAGATTCGGGATTGTATTAGATATTTCAATTGTTTTGATTTTTCGCACTTTACTTCAGAATTTTAAGTCAGTTATTTCGTTTCATTATTATTATTTAATTTGAACTATAAAAAAATGGATAAACTATTCTAATGTTGGCTTGCCTAGAAGTGAAATGTTAGGCGGCATCACGGTCCCGAGGGTGGGATTTTCGGGTCGTGACATATATATGTATATATATAGAAGAAATGTAATTTAAGCTTCCCAAAAATCTTTGAAGCTGAGTTTTATCAGTAATTATATCAGAAAATTTAGAATCAAATTCAATACATCGTTGAATAGGAATAATTTTTCCCTTTTCAATATTATGACCTAAAAACCTTACCTTTGTTTGGAAAAGATGCATCTTGGGCTTGGGGTATTTTATATATATATATATAAGCAATTGAATGAGAGGCTATTTAAGTTAATTCTTCTTTTCTTTATGATGGAAAGATTTTATTTCAGTTATTTTATTTTATTATTATTATTTAATTTGAACTATAAAAAAACGATAAACTATTCCATGTTAGCTTGCCTAGCAAGTGAAATGTTAGGTGGCATCACGGTCCCGAGGGTGGGATTTTCGGGTCATGACATACATATATGTATATGTATATACCTATATATATATATATATATAAAAGCAATTTGAATGAGGGGCTATTTAAGTTAATTCTGCTTTTCTTTACGATGGAAAGAGAAATTTAACCTTTTTGTTACACATAAGTGTTGCGACTAAGCTTCGTCGCTACTAAAACTGTATTATAAGTGGTGACTATCAAGGTCGCCTCAAATATATTACTGTCGCTGTAACACCTTTTGATTTGACTAAGATTTAAATCTGAATTAGATTAGATTAACTTAATATTTTAGAATTAAAATTTAGATATTTAAAAGTTATATTTATACTTTAAGTTGCAATCTTCTCAATGTAATATGATGAAAAAATTATTTTAAAAGATTGTTTAAAGTTTACATAATTTGAATCTCAAAAACAAAAAATATCATATAAATTGAAACGGAGGGAATGATTTTCTAAAGGGAAACTACCAACTATTTTTATTTATAAGTAGTTTATTATAAAAATTGATCACATCATAAAATATTACTAATATTAGCCAAATATTATCAATATTAGCCAATTAGCTAAAGGTCAAACTTTTACTTTCTTTTGAGTGGGTATTATTAGAATAGATTGGGTACATCTTAAGAAGCTTGAATCTAAGTTTTGAGATGATTTGGTAGAGTTTTGAGGTGGTTTTAATTGAAAATTCGAATTAGAAGATGAACATGAAAAAAATGATATGTGTATCGTTTGTGTATCACATATGTACCATATTTGTATCAAATGTGTATCATATGTATATCCTTGTGTACCTATGTGTGATATACATGCATGATACATGTTTGATAAATGTTTGATACATGTATCGCAGAAGAAATTTTTGGACTCGATTTTAACTACGAATTTTGATACCAAATCATCTCTAATCTTCCTCAAATTTTGTAAATTGACTCATCTACATGTTTCAATAAATTCCAACCATACCCATTAAAAAGGTCCTTTTTTTGCTAGTTTTTTGGAATATAGTATATATATTATTTTTTTATATTTCATCACCTTATTGTTACCTCATCCATGAAATTTCCTTTCCGTCTTGCATCTAATATTTCTAATCACACATAAAAATATGGAAGGAGATCTTTGCATGTGATTCTTAGAGAGAAAAAATCTTATTTATTTGGATTTTTAATTTTTATATGTGCTTGGTTAGTTTTGATAAGTCTATGATTAATGGCTAGAGGTCGGTAAGTTAGAAACTTATTTGGAATATTTTTGTAAGATTCATTTTCTAAATCCTATATATTGGGCGACTGATGGTGTCGCCAATAAAAACCTCATTTCTTGTCTACTATATCGTGTAGGTATCAAATTGATTATATGATTTATTTAGTCCAATGTCTTTTACCTGACATTACTTGACACAATGTGTATCACATTGTGTATTATTTATGTATCATATATGTATCATATTTGTATCAAATGTGTATCATATGTATATTAGAAGAATTTTTTGGACTCGATTTTAACTACGCATTTTGATACCAAATCATGTCTAATCTTCCTCAAATTTTGTAGATTAACTCATCTATATGTTTTCAATGAATTTCAACCATATCCATTGAAAAAGGTCATTTTTTGCTTAGATTTTTGGAATCTTGTATATATATAATTTGTTTGTATTTCATCACCTTATTGCTACCTCATCCATGAAATTTTCTTTCCGTCTAGCATCTAATATTGCTAATCACGCTTAAAAATATGGAAGGACATATTTGCGTATGATTTTTGTAAAGAAAGAACCCTATTTATTTGAATTTTTAATTTTTATATGTGCTTGACTAGTTTTGGTAAGTTTATGATTAATGGCCAAAAATTGATAAGTTGGGACTTATTTGGGACATTTTTGTAAGATACCTTTCGCTAAATCCTATCTATGGGGCGACTGATGGTGTCGCCACGAAAAACCCCATTTCTTGTGGTGTACAATCTATTATATCGTGCAGGTATCATATTGATTATATTAGTCCAATGTCTTTTACTTGACACAAGACTATTTCAAGAACAAATTTCCAAAAGAATATTATACAAAGTGATGTACATTACTAGCAAGATGCATTAGTACTCTTGTTGTATTCATTCAGGTTCGAAAAATTCATCATCATTCTCAGGTTACATTGATTCATATAGAGCTCCATATAATTAATTTGATAACGAGAATTTAAGTTTTGTGCCTGTGCCATTTGAGTGCTTCGGATATTGTGTGCTTTAGGCAATTCAAATCTTTCATAGACTCAATTTGCAGGCTAATCAAATACTGAGATGTGATTGAATCAAACATATGATTATATGTTTCTTTGAAACTATTTAAATACTCGTGAAAGACCCCCAAGAGTTATGATAGGATGGATGTGATTTTTCCACCCTTAACTAGACGTCTCAAGTTCAAACTTTCGAAATATGAAAACATATGTAGGAAGCGTGTAATCGGTGTGGCTTGGAGCAATGTACTTCCATATATGGTCTTGGGCGGTCTTACCTTATGAGCTAGCTTTTGAAGTTTAGTTCGGCTCAAGATCCATTTCTTTATTATGGTATCAGAGCTATACTCATTCCAATTCATTGTTTAACTGATGTCCATCCCAATTTATTGTTTAATGAGCCTTACGCAAGTTAAATTGTTTCACAAGGTGAAAGAATTATACGGAGGAAATTTCTAATATATGTCGTAAAGTCTTTGCATTTATTGCAAAGGAAAATCTTAGCTCCATCATTTGATCATCTTTCTTGTATCTATATTAACTATCATCTATTTCTTTTGGAGTAAAAAAGTAAAAAATAAAAATTAAACTTGAGCTTGGAAGCATGAGGGAAATAACGTGTTATTGAAAAAAAAAACATGAAACAACTCCTCTAATTATGCTTTTTGTGTTCAGGTAAAATCGGGGGTAAAATTATCCCCCATTTCCCAGTAAAGAAACGAGATAAAAGCACGATGTAACATGGCCTCGAGTAAAGCCGAGGGATTCCATGTATTAGAGTCGGGGAGGACGAATGGTGCACCCAGGACCGGACACGGCCGAGCATTGGGCTCGAGCAGAGTGAAAAGCCGAGACTAAGGGAAAAGACAGTTAGACGAGATAAGCAAGGGGTACAGAGGATGAAAGTGCCCCGCTTATGGGGTCAAATCAATACGTTCTAAGAAGAAAGATTGGAATATCAATCTCATCGAGATCATCGGTCTCATACCAAATCTCATCAATCGAATCACTTAATGAAGCAACAACTAGTACCATAGAGAAACGGAAATACCCATGGATTCGGTATTTGCTTACTTGCCGTCCACACTAACAATCCATCATTCCCCTCCAAAAGGGGATTTTAGTAAATAACCAAATATGATACTCAGGCCCAAGCGCTTCTTGTGGATTTTCATAACTCTGTTGTGGAGCATGCTACAATGAGACAAAAGATCTTCTTTCTAAACCAGAATAAATAGAGTTTTTCGAAAAAAACCCACCCCTAAGAGAAATAAAAATGAATTCCAAAGATTTTTGGCAAATCCATCGATTTTGTTCGCATCCCACCTTTCTTCCGAAAAAAGTGAAGGAGAAGGATAAAGATCTTCTTCAGTGAATACTTCTTGTTCCTATTTAGTCCCCTTCATTTCTGAGTGGAGATGCGGTGTGGCCTGTAGCTTAGAGGATTAGAGCATGTGGCTACGAATCACGGTGTCGGGTGTTCGCATCCCTCCTCGCCCACAACCGGCCCAAAAGTATGGCATGGGTTACTTCAGCACTGTAGCGCCTAGTATTCAAACATTGGCTCAGCGTTTGCTAATTCGAATTGAAGGGTGATATAAAATCAGTGTATTTCTAGCATCATATCCATAGTTGGGCCATGTTCAGGTATCTCGATTGAAATCCCCATATTTCTAGTCCATTATATTTTCTTTTGGAAGTTCGATTAATTTCATCTGTTTCAGCATGTGCTTTATAAATTGCTTCGGTAGTTGCTCTATTTCATTATATTTCATCCTGCGTTTCTACAGTCCCATATTTAATAATGCCCGAACTCTTTCTTCTATATCGAGGATCATTTAAATAAGCAAGAATACTATTTCGATAGAAAATACCATTTACGGGGATTTCAATCGAGATACCTGAACAGAGCATTAGTTCATGCTCGGGGAGGTCCGAACCGACTAATGTTGAAGAATCAGCGGATGAGTTGTGGTTAGGGGTGAAATACCACTCGAGCCCAGAGGCTTGCACATGTTCTACTTTACCCCCCGTGAATACTCCGTCGGTATGAAAAGTTACTACTATTTCAGATACGTCATGGTACGGGATTATTTAGACTACTAGATCAAACCAGATTATAGTTTGGCCAAGGGCTTCCAAACACATCGTAAGCTAAATCGGTGCTGACAATATGAAAACGAAAAAAACATATCTGCCCTCAACCAGATATTATGGCGCAAATCTCGTCCGATATCAACTGCATATCAATGTTTACTGTAAGAAAGATTTTTTACCTTATTTAGACTTGTACTAGAATTAAAACTCCCCTGCTATATAAAGGAGGAACATTTTATTTTGAGGACCACTATTGGCATGCATATCTGTGCAAAAAAGTTAATTTTTGTTCTCTAGTTGTTGTTTAAAGTGTTCTCCAGTTGCTTATTTATTAAGCTACAACCGAGCCCGTTCAAAAGTCAATCGTAAGCTAACTCCATCACATTCCCCTTCGGGTTAGAGAAGGCACTTGGAGAGATGAACAAATTATTGCAAAACCACATGAGTTCGGACCCGGAGAAACTTTCGAGGTGATGAAAATGCTCGAAGTGCTAACAAAATGGGAGGAGTGTGGTGAAAAGAAGATAGAGGCGAATGACAAGAAGGTAAAAACTTACAATTCGAGGGTCAATCAAATCCCGGGAGCGCCTCCAATATTGAACGACCAGGATTCCAAAAAGTTCATTCAGAAACCCTCCCCCCCCCCAAGTGTGGCACCGAAGCTAATTTCGAAGAGATTGCGAATGCTCGATATTACCAAATATAATGGGACCACATATCCAAACATGCATGTAACCTCCTATACGTGCGCAATAAAAGACAATGACTTATACCTCTTACGCTTGTGAATGCCTTCGTTAAATCCCATGATGGCGCTATCAAGGGTCGAGGCGAGAAAATCACACCTCTTCAAAGTCAAGCAAAGAGATAACGAGATGCTTAGGGAGTTTGTGTCGAGGTTCTAGATGGAATGGATGGACCTGCCCCCGGTCACAGATGATTGGGCTATTTAGGCGTTCACTCAAAGGATCAACCCCCTAAGTTCCATTGCTTCTCAGTAATTGAAGTAAAACTTGGTGGAATACCCGGGGGTTACTTAGGCCGATATTCATAACATGTATCAATCAAAGATAAGAGTTGAAGACGAGCCTCGGGGTCTTTTTACCCCAATGGATCGAACAACAAATCTAAAAGGATTATGGACCAAGAGACAAGGCCGGTCCGAGATCGATATCAACCATATATCTCGGAGAGGAGGGAAAATGGACCTGCTCGCCACTCAGCCAGGAATGACAAAAAAAGAGACCAAGGACCTAGCAACCAGGATCTAATGAGTAATCACGGTTTCGACACATCATTTGGGGGCAGTGAAGCCCCGAGACTATTGGAATATAACTTCAACATCGATGTTGCGAGTATAGTGTCGGCCATTGGTCGCAACAAGGAGACCAAATGGCCTAGGGCACTTCAGTCTGATCCCGCATAGAGAGACCACAACTTGGTATGTAGATACCATGGTACTCATGGTCACAGGACCGAAGATTGTCGATAGCTAAGGGAAGAAGTGGCTCGTCCATTCAACAATGGCCATCTTCGGGAATTCCTAAGTGAGCGGGCCAAAAATCATTTAAAAAAAAGGGATGCCAACAAAAACATTGAGTAGTAAGAGCCTCAGCACGTGATCAAGATAATCATTGGGGAGTATGTGTCCCACAAGCGCTAATGATAAAGCACACCAACGTTTCTATCACAAGGGAAATCACAGTCGTGACTACGTCCTAGAGGATTCCATCTTGTTCAGTGACGAGGATATCGAGGGCATCATTCAACCTCACAATAATTCTCTTGTAATATCCGTACTTATTAATAAATCTCGAGTGAAACGTGTGTTAATTGATCTAAGTAGCTCGGCCAACATCATCCGATGAAGGGTCATAGAACAATTGGGATTATTGGACCGAATCGTACCTGCAGTACAAGTATTGAACGGGTTCAACATAGCGTGTGAGATGATGAAGGGTGAAATAACCCTACTGGTAAACACTGTTGGGACCATCCAGGAAATGAAATTTTATGTGATCGAGGGGTATATAATATACAATACCTTGTTCGAGAGGCCATGGGTCCACAACATGAGAGTGGTGCCTTCGACCCTACATCAGGCGTTGAATTTTCCCACCCCAAGCAGAATCAAAACAGTCTACGGGGAACAACCGACTGCAAAGGAGATGTTCACTTTCGAGGAAGTGATCTCGATGCCTGCGGTCACGATATTAAAAGGTAGGAGACTGGCCGTAGAGATAGAAACCAAAAAGAAATCATTGGCCCCGACCCTAACCGGTGCCGCAAAATAGGGGAACACATAGCAAACGAGGAGGATCATGATTTCGGTGTCCCGAGATCCTTTATAGCACTCGAGGAACTGACGCCACCAAATCGACAATCAAGGAATTGGAGCAGGTCATACTGATCGAGTACCTACCGAACAGAAAGGTATACGTCGGCACGGGGTTATCTCCCGATCTCAGAAAAAATATTATTGATTTCCTTAAATCTAATACCGATTGTTTTATCTGGTCCCACTTAGACATGACAGGGATCCCACCGGAGGTGACAACTCACAAATTAAGCTTGGATCCAAAATTTCACCCGGTAAAATAGAAGAGGAGGCCGCAGTCCGAGATCAAACACGCATTCATCCAAGACGAGGTATCTAAACTTTTGAAAATAGGTTCTATTCGGGAAGTTAAATACCCGGATTGGCTAGCTAACGTAGTGGTCATGCCTAAAAAAAGAAACAAACTTAGAATGTGTGTAGATTATAAGGACATAAACAAGTCATGTCCGAAGGATTCATTTTCTTTGCCTAACATCGACCGAATGATGGATGCGACAGCCGGGCACAAGACGTAGAGTTTTCTTGATGCCTATTCAAGGTACAACCAAATACGGATGGACCCGAGTGACCAATAAAAGACTTCTTTTATAACTATGTTTGGCACCTATTGTTACAACGTAATGCCGTTTGGGTTAAAAATGCATGTTCCACGTATCAACGCCTAGTTAACCGGATGTTCGAAGAACAAATAGGCAAATAAATAGAGATTTATATTGATGATTTGTTAGTTATGTCCCTGTGAGCAGAGGACTATTTGAAGAATTTGCAGGAAACCTTTGACATACTAAGGAAATACAACATGAAGCTGAATCCAGAAAAGATTGCCTTCGGGGTTGGTTTGGGCAAGTTTTTCAGTTTTAAAGTATACAACCAGGGAATAGAGATCAACTCAGACAAGATAAAAGACATAGAAGATATCACAGTAGTTGACACTGTCAAGGCGGTACAAAGATTGACCGGGCGGATAGCCGCATTGGACCAGTTTATTTCGAGGTCATCAGACAAAAGCCATCGATTTTTCTCATTACTGAGAAAGAAGAACGACCTCTCTTGGACCCCGGAATGTTAGCAGGCTTTAGAAGAACTCAAATGATTCTTGTCAAGCCTTCCTTTGTTGCACATCCCGAAGGCAAGCGAGCAGCTATACCTCTGCTTGGGAGTCTCCGAGGTAGTGGAAGAAGAAGGTATGCAGTTTCCTATTTATTATGTTAGTAGAACCCTAGGCGATGCCGAAACAAGGTATCTACACGTAGAAAGAATTAGCACTCGCCTTACTGAGCGCGTCTTGGAAATTAAAACTGTATTTTCAGTGTCACCCCATATATGTCATGACCTCGTAGCCGCTAAGAAATGTTATGCATAAACCCTAGCTCTTGGGCCAACTGTCCAAATGGGTCATAAAGGTTGGCGGGTACGATATTGAGTACAAACCTAAACTGGTATAAAATCTCATATTTTGGCAAACTTCGTGGCCGACTTTATGCCGGCCTTGATCCCTGAGGTCGAGAAAGAATTACTGCTCGCCTCGGGGACTAGCTCGGGGGGTTTGGACCCTTTTCACGGACGATGCTTCTAACACGAAAACGTCTGGGCTGGGAATCGTATTAAAATCGCCTATGGGTAATTCAATAAGGAAATCTATTAGAACTGTGAAATTTACTAACAACGAAGCCGAATATGAGGCTATGATTGCAAATCTAGAACTGGCTTAGCGCCTGGGGGCTGAGGTGATCAAAGCCAAGTACGACTCCCTCCTTGTCGTTAACCAAGTTAACGGGACATTTGAAGTAAATAAGGATCGGATGTGGAGATACTTGGATAAGTTGCAAGTCACGTTACACCAGTTCAAGGAATGGACACTACATCACATACCCCGATATCAAATAACAAGGTTGATGCGTTAGCTAAACTTGGGTCGTCAGTCAATTTCGATGAATTCAATTCCAGAGCAGTGATGCAATTGATGAACTTTATGATAGAGAAAGGCCACACCGAGGTTAACTAAACAAGCTTAACTTGGGATTGGAGAAACAAATTTATAGACTAACTTCATAAAGGGAAACTGCCATCGGATCCTAAAGAATCGAGGGCCCTATGTACTAAGGCTATCAGGTTTAGCTTGGTTGGTGGAAAACTATATCAAAGATCATTTTTCGGAGCGTTAGCAAGGTGCTTGGGTCGGGGGGAAACCGACTACACGATGATGGAAGTTCACGAGGGTACTTGTGATAACCATCCGGGAATAGAGTCCTTGGTTCGGAAATTGATTAGAGCAGGTTATTACTGGAACGATAAGGAAAAATATGCAAAAGACTTTGTTCAAAAGTGTAACGAATGTCAGAGGCACGCCCCAATGATCTACCAACTAGGGGAGATGATTCACCGGGTCCTTTCCCCCTAGTCTTTTATGAAATAGGGAATGGACATTGTTAGTCCATGCAAGGGGCACCCAGCAAAGCACAGTACATCTTACTTATGACCAATTAAATCTCCTAGTGGGTCGAAGCATAGGCGTTCGATAAAGTTAGGGAAATGGAGGTCATTGACTTCATCTAGGATCAAATAACATGCCAATTGAGGATACCGACCAAGATCACGTGTGGCAACGGGAGGCAGCTCATAGGCGATAATATTAATAACTTTTTTGAGGATCACAAAATCAAAAAGATTTTATCAACGCTCTACCACCCAAGTGGGAAATGTAAAGCGAAATCAACAAACAAAACTATATTCCAGAATCTAAAGAAGAGATTAACCGACTCAAAGGGGAAATAGAAAGAAAACTTTTCCCAAGGTCTTATGGGAATATCGAACGACTTCGAAGTCTAGCATCGATGAAACATTGTTCTCTCTAGTCTAGGGCACAGAAGCTCTGATTGCGGTATAGGTAAGAGAAATGAGCCTAAGGTTCCAATACGCTATAGAGACTTCAAATGACAAGGCCATGGCCATGAGCTTAGACTTAGCGGACGAAAATTAAGAAGCCTCCCTAGTCTGGTTAGCGGCCCAAAAACAACACATGGGGAGATATTACAACCGAAGGGCAAACCTTCAACACTTCCAAGTCAGAGACTTGGTACTGAGGAGAGTTACACTACATACCAGGAACTCGAGAAAATGACGGAAAGCTGGGCCCGAACTGGGAAGGACCGTACTGAGTCACCGATATAACCGGGAAAGGATCGTATCAACTCGAATCCGAAAATGGGAAACAACTACCCAGCAATTGAAATATGGAACATTTAAAGTGATACTACAACTAAGGTATGAATGCAGTCTTCATTTTCTTTATTACGCTTTGAACTAACCCATACAGGTACCCAGTCAAAGTCAAATCTAAGGATTAGGTCTGAAAGCACGTGTTGTACTCCTTTTCCCTTGGACCATTTTTTTCCCGAAGTGGGTTTTACGATAAGGTTTTTAACGAGGCAATAGTAAAATGTGCTACCCTAGTTTTGAAGACTAGTTGGAGGCCGGGGACTGTGAACCATCCGTATCAGATCAATAGTATTCGAGCCCTTAAAAGTTCAATCTTTAATACTAGGGGGCCATCACACCCTAAGTCAAGGTACTGAGTTCGAGAATATAGAAGGCATTTAAATTTGATATTGAAAGCCAAGACTTGACTATTAGGACTAAGTGTAAGGGTCAAACGGTTGAACGAACCGTACCCACATAGCTCATTCTCGCCATGGCAGATAAATTTTGTACCATCAACTATCTACACGACATTCAAAATAATGAAAGAAATTTGTCTTCTATGTTTCATCGATTCACATTTGCATAAGCAATATTATCGTCAAAAGTTACTTAGAACAAATGTTGGATTCAAAACGCTAAAGCCTATGGGCCTCCCCGAATCGGGGACTGCTACCCGGTGATAAGATCGAAAAATTCAGGTTACTAAATCCCGAAGGCACCGGGTCTACTAGGCAGGTCCCAAACGCAAAAGGCCACAACCAACTTAAATTGCTCGGAGACGTCTGAGTCCGTACTTGAAAAGTAAGGTCCTTACATATTTTTAATAACACAAAAAAGACTACTTCAGACCAGGTCAAGTTGCTCGATCTTGAATTACGGCCATGAAAGAAGCCATCTTCGAAAAAGAATGATTGTGTCTGATTAAAATGTTCAAATTTTAAGAAAGACTTCGTTTTATATCGGAGTCATTACTTAATCTAGATTTCATCCCAGCTTTAGGGTGACAAATAATTTAAACGGCGTCAAATTCTACACTATGGCATCAATGGCATATTATAAGTCTTAGACACAAGCAAATATAGAAAAGTAAATGACACAATGCATAGCTAAAGAAAAATCCCTTTTATATACACATGTACCAAAAGATATTTAAAGAGGCACTGTGAAATGGCCCCAAAATTCAAAATACGGAAAATAAAAAATAAACTAAGGCAGTTCCCGCCTAGTCTTCATCGGAGCCCGACTCACTGCCCGAACCATATGGCTGGTACATCACTTTTTCCTCGGCTTCAAGCATCTTCTCCTCTTCGATCTCGGCTGATAAGTCAATTCCACGGGCATGGACCTCTTTAAGGGTCTCTCTCCAAGACAACCACTTCATATCCTCAAACTTTATTATTATGCGGGCCTCCACTACATCCACATCATTATTATACTGGACAACATGTCCTGAACTTCTGAGGTCTCATTCGAAGATGCCTCCAGTCTGGACTTCAAAGCGGTATATTCTCGGTCGAGAGAATCCCGTTTTATATCGGCCGAGTCAAGTTGTGCTCGAAGCTCCTCGTTCAGTCGAGACCATTTGTAGGCTTTTTCCCTCATCACCTGAAGTTGATCTTTGGTTGATGCCAAATCCTCTTTGGTGGCATACCGTTCCGAGGCAAGGAGATCCATTTTGCTCCTCAACTCCACGGTTGAGGCTTTGACCTTATTCATCTCGGCCCTAAGCTGGTCGATCAGCCCTATCTTCTCTTAGACCTGCGAGATTGCGACATTAGTGTTTGTGCTTAACCTCTCGTTATTAATCTCAAATACTCTTACCTTTTCAACTAGAAGGGCATGTTCCCGTTTCACACTGGAGGCCTCCTTTTGAGCTCTTTCCAGCTCGGCTGGTAGGACGGAGTAGTCCCTGAGGACCTCATCATTTTGCTCACAAAGAGCTTTGAACATGTCCGTTTGCCATACCTACTCCTTGAGCTCAAACTCAAGGCGACTCACCTACATCCGAGACTGGTGGAAGCTCTCATGGTGAATCACCGAGGCCTAGTACATAAAAATAAGAAAAATTGTTAAAATCCGCTAAGGAAAATGAGTTATTTAAAGATAGGAGGAAAAAATGATATACCTTGTTTAGCGCCTACTGCGACTCGTTGAAGAGGCTCAGCGTGTCCACCTCGTTCATCTTCACTTGGTCCTCTTCGGTTATTAAGGAACGAAGGTAGCTGGCCACACCGACCAGCTCGGATAGTATCTTGGTATTCGCTGGTACCATAAACATGACCGTCTTCTTGCGGTCGGGATCCATACTCGGGGCGGGGA
>AWOL01S0026979.1:10752-29686 GCA_000715115.1 Nicotiana otophora | reverse complement strand
CAGTGGTACTTGGGAGGAGCATATAAATTTGCTCGATCATTTTGCATCTTTAATACGAAAAAATGGCATCATCCTTTCCGCCAAAAAATTGNGATTATAGTTTACTATTCAGTGGTACTTGGGAGGAGCATATAAATTTGCTCGATCATTTTGCATCTTTAATACGAAAAAATGGCATCATCCTTTCCGCCAAAAAATTGTTTTTTCAAAAAAAGAGATTGATTTTGTGGACATGAATTATTCCCATGGAGAACGCACCTCAGGTCCTCATATTTCTAAAGAACATCTCAAGTTCCCCGATATTGGGTTCACAACGAAGCAAATACAACAGTGTTTGGGAATAATAAATTAAGTGAGAGATTTTATTCCTATTTTTATACATATATTTCTCCTCTCACATAAATTTTGAAGCAAAATGTCCAGCCATGGGGCAAGGATCAAAACGATGCAGTGAGAAAACTTAAAAGAGATACCTCAAAGTGTCAGAATCTTTGCACATTTCCTCATAAGGAAATAAAATATTGCAGACAGATGCCAGTAATGAATATTGGAGTGCAATTTTATTTGAGGAATGAAATGTTAGAGAAAAATAAATGGTTACGCTAGTGGAAGATTCAAAGATGCTGAACAACACTATCATTCCACGTTCAAAGAGATTCTTGCAGTTAAAAATGGGATTAAACAGTTCAATTTTCTTCTAATTCACTAACAATTTCTTATACAGATGGTTATGAAGGTTTTCCCGAGGATGATCTAGTTGAATCCAAAGATCATTCAGAATCCGCAAATTCTGTGATGGGCCGAGTTTTTTTGTCCATACAAGTTTCAAGTCAAGCACTTGAAAGGGAAATATAATGTTTTAACTGATGTTTTTTAAAGGGAAGTGTGATGACCCAAAATGTTATCTTAATTTAAATATTCATTTCTATGTTATAAGACCTCAAAAGTCATTATTTATCACTACTCGACTTGCATGCGCAGTCCGGATATTTTTTTGAAAGTTTTTATATGACAAATTGATTAAAATATGAAATAGAGCTTTAAAACTCAACTAAGTTGACTTTGATCAACATTTTGAGAAAACAGAGTCAGATCAGTGTTTTGACAGCTTCGGTAGGTCCGTATCGTGATTTGGTACATGGGTGTATGTGCAGGATCAAATTCGGAGGTCCGTAGCTCAAAATATCGCTAGTTAACGTAAACTAGAAATTTAAAGGCTAAAGATTTCCAAAGTTTGACCACGAATTTGACTTTTTGATATCGGGGTCGAAATCCGTTTCTGAAAATATGAATTGGTCCGTCATGTCATTTATAACTTGTGTGCAAAATTTGAGGTCAATCGGACTTGACTTCATAAGCTTCGGCATCGAATGTAGAAGTTCAAAATTCTTAAATTCCTTAAGCTTGAATTGGGGTATGATTTGTGGTTTTAGGGTTGTTGGATGTGATTTGAGGTCTCCACTAACTTCGTATGATGTTTAAGGACTTGTTGTATTTGGTTGAGGTCCCGGCGGCCTTGGCTGGATTCCGGATGGTTAACAGATCAAAATGTGGACTTAAGAAAAATATGATATTTTGCCCTTCTGGTGTAATAGCACCTGCGAATTTTAGACCGCAGATACAAGCTCGCAGAAGCGGAGAGTTCGCAGAAGTGGACGAGGTGTCGCAGAAGCGGCCCACACATTGTAGAAGCAGGAAAAGGGGGGAGGCAGCCCACGCTATCCAGTCGTAATCCGAGCAATGCAAAAGGAGTACGTCGAAGCTCAGAGGATCATTTTTCAGCAAAATAAGTATCTTCTAGAGGAGACATGACCAAGAGAGGAAGGAAGTTCGAATTATTCTTCCACCCTTCCCCATTGGAAAAATGTTAAGATATCACTTCAGGGATACAAGGAAATGCTTGAAGACTCACCAACAGTGATTTCTAAGATAAATTTAAACGAGGATATCAGTACTTCGTCGCACAAGAAGAAAGGTAAAAGGGTAGGAATTACTTAAGAAAATCATTCGCATGCAAAGAGATATTTCACAAGTGCTGAAAAGCGAAGGATAGAAGGGTTAGAAGACAAGTATAATGCATAATCATAAGTCAGGAAATAATTTTCATAAGTCTTCTAAACCTTCTTAGCCAACTTTCCGTCCATAATCCCCAATTTTCCTAATCTATAAAACTACACAAGTATCACCATTTTCAACTCTTAACCCCCTAGGTAAGTACCCATTTTGCACACCTTATTTATCCTTTTCACCACTCTACCCCACAAGACATTACCATGGAAAAACAAATAATCTGCATACGTTTTTCACCTTTTAGCTAGTTTAAACCACCAAAAGTTACCATTAAAATACAAATATATATCAATAAAGTTGCCTACCTATTTCAAACAAAGAGAAATATAACGTGTTTTATTTGTCATAAAATAGGACATTTTGCGCGGAACTACCCGTAGTTCAAGAGTCTATTAGACTTCTCTCTAAATTTACAGATTACACAAGCATTCATTTTAGTGAGGATGACGATTTTGAATCAGATTTTTCACAGGAAGATGAGCCCACATAAGAGATTCTCTTTTCCATGTATGTTTATGAGGAATAAGGTGATGATCATTACCAAATTTCAGAACCAAAGCCAAAGGTGGAAGAAAAGATCCATAGCATCATGGTAATATCACAAACAACAATCAAAGTCTATGCATCTAAGTGGGACAAACCAAAACACGGGAAAAGAACCACATCATCATGGTGATCCCGCAAGCAGAAATCAATCCAAGTGGGGCACCCCAACACATGTCGTAACTTTTCTTTGACACTAGAGCATCCTCCTCACTCAGTATCCTGTGGTTGGTAATTAGTTACCAACCACTCAATCAACTTCTTTTGGATGAAAAGTTTCTCATCCAAAATAAGCTCACCCTTTTCTCCCAACTTGCCAAAACAAAACAAATTTCTAAGTTTGATCTCAAATTAGGTTTTGGGCAATTAGGAATCCGCGTAGATGATAGGGCAAAAACTAGTTTTTGTATTCCCGATCACTATTTTCAGTTGAAAGTCATACCTTTCAGTTAAAAATCTATTCCATCTTTATTTCAAAAGGCCATGATAAACATATTTCACCCCATCCTCCATACATCACTTGTTTATATTAATAATATTTTACTATTTAGTGATACTTGGGAAGAGCACATAAATTTTTACAATTATTTTGCATCTTTAGTGCGAAATATGGCATCGTTCTTTCAGCCAAAAAATATTTNATGAAGGCCTTTCTGGGGATGATCCAGTTAAATCCAAAGGTCATTCTGAATTAGCAAATTCTCGGATGGGCTCAATGGTTTCGCCATACAAGTTTCAGCCCAAGCATATTAAAGAGAAATATAATGTTTTTATTGATTTCCTTTGGAGGCAAGGTGATTTTTTCAAAATGCTTCTGCAACAAAAGCACATGAAGATGAATAAATCAGCAGTTCAAATGTTCATGTTCTCACATGAACCATGCCCAGGTTTTCCATCACTACATCACCCGCCAGAGTTGTTTAATTTTTCAGATCATATTGATTCGTCCATCTTATTAGGGCGAAATTTTTTTATGAACTCCAGGTTTTTTGAAACTAAGGAGGTTCCATACAAANCCTGTAATGGAAAGCAAATATTGCAGACAAATGCCAATAATTAATTTTGGAGCGCATTTGTTTGAGGAAGAAAATGGTCAGAGAAAAATATGTGGTTATGCCAGTGGAAGATTCAAGGATGCTGAACAACACTATCATTCTATTTCCAAGGAGATTGTAACACTGAAAATGGGATTAAAATGTTTAATTGTTTTCTAATTCACTCACAATTTCTTATAGAGATGGATATGAAGGCCTTTCTGGGGATGATCCAGTTAAATCCAAAGGTCATTCTGAATTAGCAAATTCTCGGATGGGCTCAATGGTTTCGCCATACAAGTTTCAGCCCAAGCATATTAAAGAGAAATATAATGTTTTTATTGATTTCCTTTGGAGGCAAGGTGATTTTTTCAAAATGCTTCTGCAACAAAAGCACATGAAGATGAATAAATCAGCAGTTCAAATGTTCATGTTCTCACATGAACCACGCCCAGGTTTTCCATCACTACATCACCCGCCAGAGTTGTTTAATTTTTCAGATCATATTGATTCGTCCATCTTATTAGGGCGAAAAGTTTTTATGAACTCCAGGTTTTTTGAAACTAAGGAGGTTCCATACAAACACCTTTAGGTGATAATCCGGAATATTCACTATGCCATGTGTTCATAGCGTAGGCCAAGAAGTTTCCAAAGGATCTCTTATGGTTCACTTGGTAACTCTGCCATCAATACCACAATCTCATGCCTACGATGTCCTTTTTGTTTCATTATCCAGTCACAGTCATAGCAATGAAAAAGGAGCACGCTGCAGCTCATACGCTTATTTTTCAGCAAAATAAGAGCCTTCGGGAGGAGATATGGCCATGAGAGGAAGAAAGTTTGAATTATTCAACCACCTACCTCAATTGGAAAAATGTTAAGATAACACTTATGGGATAAAACGAAATGCTTGAAGACTCGCCAGACACCTACACATTTGTCCAGCAAAAATTGCTAAAATCAATTTAAATGGGGAATATCAGTACTTCGTCGCTGAAGAAGAAAGTTAAAAGAAAAGGAAATATCGAAGAAAATCATTCGCACGCAAAGAGATATTTCATAAGAGCTAAAACATGAAGGCTAGAAGGGTTAAAAGACAAGCATAATGCATAATCATGCACCAAGAAATAATTTGCATAAGTCTTCTAAACCTATTTAGCCAACATCCCTTCCATAATCCCCCTTTTTTCTAAACTAAATACTGCATAAGTGTCTAAAATTATTTTCACCTCTTAACCCCCTAGGTAAGTACCTATTTGAAGAAATCAAAGTATGCACACCTTTTTTATCCTTTTCACCACTCTACCCCATAAGCAATTACTATGAAAAAACTAAAAAATCTGCACAAGGTTTTCACTTTTTAGCCACTGTAAACCACAAAAAGTTACAGTAAAATGCAAGTGTATCGATTAATCTGTCTACCCATGTCAAGCCATAAATTTCTCCAAGTTCTATGGCATCCAAATACTATTCAAGGACCCCTTATGTCATCAAAGAAACGTCAAATATGTCAAGCAATACATTTACCCAAAACCAATGCCATGCAAATACTATTCATGGGTCACTTTTGCCATCGTCCATGTCTTGTCAAAACCAATTCTACAATATAAGGCTATGCAATTTGTTTTCTAGTTCTTTCTCATTCTTTTATGTTTTGTCTATTAGCCAAATAAGGTTATTGCATTGTAAAACTTTTATGTTAGTTGTACTTGTTTTACACCAGTTGTACTATGTAAATAAGGGTAGTACATGAAGATAGTTGTAAGGTAAGTACTAATTCTTTCCAAGATTCCTCGGAATAAGAACTTCCTTCTATTTTCATGAATCATCCCAGGGAGCCAGATGTCTCCAAAGATGACGATGGTAAAAATGGGATGAATGATAAGCCCATTCCACAATGGAGAAATGATTCTGCCACAATAAAACAGATAATGAAGAATGATCCAACACTTTATAGAGCTTGCGCTAGGTAAGATTTTAATCACAGGAAAGAAACATTGCTCTATCCAAGCGCCAAGGAAGAAGTTCAAAAGATTTGGGTTGCCTAAATTCTCTGGCGACATGTCTAGGTTCAGAAGGAAAATAAAATATTCCAGAAGGAGAAGGTCGGATAGTGCAAGGAGAAATAAAGCATGTTTTATTTGTAACAAAATAGAAAATTTTGCGTGAACCTGCCCGCAGTCCAAACAGACTATTAGAATTCTCTCTAAAATTACAGATTACACAAGCGTTCATTTTAGTGATGATGACTATCTTGAATTTGTTTTCTGGCTTGAAAATGAGCCCACAGAAGAGACGCTCTTTTCCTTGGATGTTTATGAGTAATATGGTGATGATCATTACTAAATTGCATAACCAAAGGCAAAGGTAAAAGAAGAGATCCATAGAATCATGGTGATCTCGCAAGAAGAGATCTAAGTCTATGCATCAAAGTGATACAAACCAACACATGGGAAGAGATCCACAACATCACGATGATCCCTCAAGTAGAATTCAAAGTCTATGCATCCAAGTGGGACAAACCAACACATGACATAGCTTTTATTTGACACGGGAGCATACTCCTTGCACATTATCATGCAGTCATTCCAGATGAGCATTGGGTGTCGTACTTCAAGCATTTCGGTTATTGACCACAACCGGTATTACGAAGCACTCAATCACCATTGAATTATTCCCAGGATTAAAGTACAAGACATAATTGATTATGCNATCATGCAGTCGTTCCAGATGAGTATTGGGTGTCGTACTTCAAGAATTTCTACACCACCTCTAATGGAATTCTGACCACAAGCGTTATTACCAAGCACTCGATCACCATTGAATTATTCCCAGGACTGAAGTACAAGACAAAATTGATTAGGTCACATGTCCCAGGTAAGGATTTGGTTATTGATTTTGACATTTACATGGTTTTGCAGGACAAACTCCAGATCAAAGTCAATGGGATAGCATTCACAAATTACACAACACTCCTGTGTAGCATCTCACACTGAATTCTTAACAAAATGTGACAATTCTTTATGGAAAAATGAAGAGTTCTTCATCAAGCTGGCTTCAAAGAAAAATGAGAATATCAATTCTACAAAGGCAAATCACTTCGATATGAATCCTGACCTCCTTCAGCTTGCAAACAAGTAGTGTCAGGAGCTAGTGGATTTTGATCTCATCGAGCCATCAAATTTATAATGGGCGTGCGAAGCATTTTATGTCAACAAAATAGCCGAGCAAACAAGAGGTAAATTGAGATTGGTAATTAATTATCGGCCACTCAATCAATTGTTTTGATGACAACTTTCCCGATCAACATTTTCAGTGGAAAGTCATGCCTTTTAGTTTAAAAAATGCTCCATCTTTGTTTGAAAAGGCCATGATAAAAATATTTAACTTATGTACATTGATGATAATTTATTGTTCAAGGATATTTGGGAGTAACACTTAATTTTGCTCAATCATTTTCAATATTTAGTGCGAAAAAATGACATCATGCTTTCAGCCAAAAAAAGGTTTTTGCAAAACAAGAAATTAATGTTTTGGGCATGCATTTTTCATATGGAGAATACACCCTATGTCCTCATAATTCTCAAGTTCCTTCCTACTAGGTTCACATCCAATCAAATCTCATATTTTTTGGGAATAATAAATTATGTGAGAGATTTAGTTCCTAATGTTTCTACATATATTTCTCCTCTCACAAAAATGTTGAACAAAAATGCCCAGCCATGGGGCAAGGAATAAAATAATGCGGTTAGAAAAATAAAAGAGTTGTCCTAAAGAGTCAAATCTTTGCACATTCCCTCCAATGGAAAGAAAATATTTAAGACATATGCCAACAATGAATATTAGAGCGTGAATATTTTTGAAGAAGAATAAGGCCAAAGAAAAATATGTGGTTACGCTAGTGGAAGATTAAAGGATGTTGAACAAAACTAACATTCTACTTTCAATGAGATTCTTGTTGTGGTTACTACAAATTTCTTAGAACCTAACTACGGATATTGCTCCTATTCAGGACTATGCACAGAACGTAGAGGATCACAAGAGCCTACAACAAGTTGCTCGAGATCACGACCAGGGTCAATCTAAAATGGCCCGGTCCACGAGAGATACAGGAGAATTTCGAGGAGGTTTAGGTTCCCATTGCTTCGGCAGTCACCTAACTCAGATACTAGCATTCCATCATAGTTTTATGGCCAATTGTGTGAACGGGCCACTTATTTAGGTTAGGGCCAGAATTTTCAAGGGCAGAGTTTGCAGAATAGTGGGGATAGTAGCAGGATGCGACCTTTGAAACCACGTTGTGGTCGATGTTGTAGGTGTCATTTTGGGCATTGTTGTCAGGTTTCGAATTTATGTTTCTCATCCGGGTAGCCTGATCACATCATGCGCTTTTGCCCAATAATAAATCTGGGTTGCGTGACACCACCTACAGGATCGATTGCAGCCTCTTTATCGACAACACATCCTCATGAGCAAGGTATACGACTGTCGATGGGAAGGGATAGAGGTAGAGGTTGAATGCCCATGTGTAGCCCAGGTGGGCAATAAGAAAATAACATCTATGTGTTTTCAGGACGTCAGAATTTAGAGACTTCACCAAACGCAGTGATAGGTATATTATCCGCATTTTTCATTAGTGTATATGCTTTGATAGATAGGTTCTACCCTATCGTATATTAATCCATTTGTTTCTGGGTAATGTGGTAAAGTATGTATTGCTACGACAACCATTTGATGTGTCCACGCCAGTGGGCATATCCGTGATATTTAGGCAAGTATATCGAGATTGTGATGTGATGATTTATGATCACCTTACCTTGGCCGATTTGAATGAATTAAAAATGGTATAATTTAATGTCATTATGGGAATTGATTGGCTGGCCTCTTATTATGCCATAGTAGATTGTTGGAGGAAAGTATTGCGCTTTAACATTCTGGGAGAGCCCGTTATCGAATGGAATGTCAATGTCGCAAAGCCATAAGGGAAGCTTATTTCTTACCTTAGGGCCCAAAAGATGATCATGAAAGGATGTTTCTATCATATGGCATTGGTACAAGATGCAGAGGCGAAGCATCCCACCCTTCAATCGGTTTTGGTCATTAGTGAATTTCCTGATGTGTTCCCGGATGAGCTCTCAGGCATTCCACCAGAGAGGGAGATTGAGTTTTCTATCGACGTGCCACTCGATATGCAACCTATATCTATTCATCCATACATAATGGATCATGCGTAGTTTAAGTTAATGGACTAGTTGAAGGAACTTCTTGATAAGGGCTTCATTCGACCCACCACTTCCCTATGTGGAGCCTAAGTGCTATTTGTTCGAAAGAATGATGGTTCGTTAAGGATGTGTATTGATTATCGAAGGCTAAATATGGTGACCATCAAGAGAAAGAATTCAAAGGATCGATGATATTGTTTGATCAATTGCAAGGTGTCTAATTATTTTTCGAAGATCGATCTCAGATCTAGATATCATCAGCTAAGGATCAAGGAAGAAAATGTTCTGAAGACATCCTTTCAGATCAGATATGTCCACTAAATATGTCTCGTTATGTCACGTGGCCTAACCAACGCACCAGCGGCCTTCATGGATTTGATGACTCGAGTGTTCAACAAGTATGTGGATATTTTTGTGATCATGTTCATAGATGATATACTGGTATATTTTCGAATAGAGGCGAAGCACGAAGAGCATTTGCGAATGGTTTTACGCAAACTTCGGGATGATAATTCATACCCAAATTTTCCAAGTATGAGTTCTGGTTGAACTCAGTGGCCTTTCTTGGGCACATAGTGTCCGGTGAAGGTACATAAGTTGATAGTCAAAAGGCTGATGCAGTTAAGAATTGGCTAAGGCCTACAACCCATACCAAGGTACGCAACTTCCTTGTCTTAATTTGTTACTACTGACGGTTTGTTGAGAATTTCTCATCCATAACTACTTCTTTGATGAAATTGATGCATAAGAAAGAGAACATTCGGTGGACTGGTGGTTGTGAGAAGAGCTTCTAGGAGTTAAATGATATGTTAACCTCGGGACCAGTATTAGCTCTTCCTGAGGGACCCAAGGGGTATGTCATATACTGTGATTCCACAACATAGTGGGCTTAGGCAGCGTACTAATGCAACATGGGAAAGTGGATGCATATGATTCAAGGCAGCTGAGGAAACATGAGAAAACATTATCTGACCTGTGGCCTTGAGCTAGTAGCTGCCATTTTTGCTCTGAAGATATGGCATCACTATCTATACGGAGGTCATGTTAACATATTCACCGATCACAAGAGCTTGCAGTGCATATTCAAGCAAAAAGAGTTGAATTTAAGGCAATGAAAGTGACTCGATGTATTAATGGACTATAATGTTGATATTCTATACCAGCCTAGGAAGGCAAACATGGTAGATGGTGCATTATGTCGGATGTCTATGGTCATCCTGCGGTATGTGGAAGAGCAAATATTGGAGATGAATAAGTGTACAGTTGCTTGACACCGGTAACAGAGGAATCACAGTTCTAAATACTGTCGATTCCTTGTTAGTGGCCGAAGTAAAGGTGCAATAATTTAAAGATCCAATTTTGGAAAACATAAGAGGAAGCATACCCTTACAAAAGAAGCAAGCGTTAAGGCTATCCAATGACGGGGCCCTTAGATCATGACAGAGATTAGCAAATCCCGGTACTCTATTCATACGGTGTCAACCAAGACGTACCACGATCTTCGACAGTTATACTGGTTGAACAACATGAAGAGGTACATTGCTGGGTACGTCGCTCGTGTCCAAATTTCCAACAAGTTAAGATTGAACATAAAAAATTAGGAGGGTTGCTGCGATACATTGAAGTTGTGACCTAGAAATAAGAAGCGATCAGTATGCATTTCATTACCGGATTATAATGATCACGTCAAGGGTTTGATTAAATTTGGATTATCGTGGATCGACTCACCATGTCAGCTCACTTTTTTCCAGCCAAAACTACTTTCTCGGCTGAAGAATATGCTATGTTGTATATTAAAGAAATAGTTCGACTTCATTGGCTCCTGGTTTCTATCATATCAGATAGATGTGCTCTGTTAACAACTAATGATTGGAATCATTCCACAAAGGATTAGTTACAAGGATCAACCTCAATACAACTTTACATCCAAAACACCTATGGCCAGGCCGAGCGAACTATTCAAATGCGCAAGGACATGTTACGGGCCAATGTTCTGGACTTCAAGAGTGATTAGGATGGTCGTATATAACTCATAAAATTTTCTTACAAAAATAGCTACCGTGCCAGCATTCAGGTGACACCATATGAGGCCTTACACAAACGAACGTGCATATATCCTATAGGACGGCTAGAAGTTGGTGAAACAAAGTTATCAGGCCCTGAGTTGGTGCAACAAGCTGGGGAAAAGGTGAAGGCAGTTCGAAATCGATTATTGACCACTCAGAGTAGGCAAAAATATTACACAGATACTCGGCGGCAAGATTTGGAGTTCGCTGTAGGATACTAGGTGTTCTTGAAGGTTTCACCTATGAAAGTTGATGAGGTTTGGTAAAAGCGGAAAACTCATCCCCTGATATATCAAACCATATCAAATCATACAGGAAGGTCGGTCAAGTGGCTTATAAGCTAGAGTTTCCCCCTGAATTAGAGCAGTGCATCCAGTATTTCATGTATCTATGATCAGCATGTGTTTAAGTGATCCATTGCGTATCATCCCTCTTGAAGTTATTAAAGTTACATGAGATATATCATATGAATAAGTTCTGGTGGCCATTCTAGATCGTCAAGACCGAAAGCTGCGAACCAAAGAAGTGGTTTCAGTTAAAGTGATTTGTAGGAACAATAGTAAGGAAGAAATGATGTGGTAAACGAAAGAAAAAATGAAATCTATATACCCAGATATTTCCAAGATTTGAGAGTAAATAATGAGGTAATCATGATGGGTTCTGATCCAACAGTCAAGGACGACTATTCCAAAGGGGTATATGATGTTACACCTCACACCTAAATACATCTTGGTAAGTTTGGTCTCAAACATGGCCAGTCAGCCAGCGATGTATGTGAAAGGAAGGGGGATTACACGATTTCGCAAGCTTGTGCCAGGTGTCCCACCTGGTATCGTAACCAGCGCGGGGTGGCCCATTTTGCATGAGGACCCGACAGAGATTTCTATGTTGGTATAAAAAGGCAGTAAGTCTCATTCCCTCTCATCTTCTAGTAGTATCACCAACACTTGTTCTCCAAAGATACTTTTAATTCCCCTTTCGGATTTCCAAATGAGTAAAGGAGAAGTCAAAGATGAGTTTGAATCTTGCAATATTTTATGTGAAGGAACCTGTAATCATCGTTGTAATAGTTATTATGTAGTTGCATCGATTTTGGGGATTCATTGAAGGTAGGGTTGATCATCCTAGAAGCGTAGCTAGCGCTTCAACAAGGTATGTAGGGTGACGTTCTTTCTTGGCATGAGTTAGCGTATGTTTCTCCTTCCTTCTAAATAATTCCTGCACTATAAATAATGTTGTTCCGTCCTTGTATATTCTTGCCGATAGCATTCCTATTAATGTTTGAATTGTTCCAAGTTGGTATCCTGTGATCGGGAAGCATGATTCATTTTGAGGTTAAACTTAATATCTGTTGGAGTTGATTCTACAAATCACCACATATAAACATGTATCTATTTTTAGCGAGTTGCAATATAGATAGTCGTGTACGACACCTATTGTGCAACCAATGATCAATTGGGTACGATGTGAAATGCTAACGAGCCCTTACATGGTCTGGTACAATCGAGACCTTGTGTGGCCTGGTACGACCCGAGCTCTGTATGACATTACCGAGCCTTTGCATTTCTGGGTACGATCGATCCCTTACATGGCGGGGTCCGACTGAGACCTTATGAGGTCAGGTTTGATATGATAAAGGAAATTAATCTTACTGACTCCTGTGCAAGGCCAGGTACGATGTAAAGTAAGATGACCCAACGCATGGCTAAATAAATCTATATTGTATTTAATGCAAAGATTCAGTATGTGGTCTACTTCTTTGTATTGTTGCATCTTTATATGTTATGGCTTCTATTGTTCATGCCCCCGGTGGTTGTCCTCGGTACCCAGGTTGAGACCACGAGATCATGTTTCCTATACTATAACCCTTATTTATATTCTTTCTTAGCTTTATATACTCAGTACATTTTTCCTACTGACGCCCTTTTAATTTGGACATTGTGTTCATGACCATAGGTGAAAATAGACTCGGTGGCATCCCTCCCCAATAGGGTGTTGTTCGAGTTTATAGGTTGTTGTTCTCCACTCTTTCGGAGTAGATGTTCAACAGTCAATAGGTACTGAAGCATACGTCATGAACATTTTTGGTATGGTGGAGTCCTTTCCTGACCAAGTGGTGTAATATATATATTTCTTTTGATACTCTTAGAGGCTTGCAGGTTAGTGTTAGTATTTGATTGCATGTTGTGGCTGGGTATGAATGTGCTAGTGACAGTGGTGATCATGTATTAAATGCTAATGTTTATTTTGCTAAATAGTTATTCACATGTTAATTATAGTGCTAATATTTATAGGCCTCAATAGCCAGATTTTATGGATAAACAGAATGTAAGAACTGACGTTGGTTCGCATGGGACTTCGGGCATCGTGTGCCGGTAGCACCGCCCAAGGTGGGGGTGTTACAAGATTCTATTTAGAGAAATAGAATTTTCGGACTACCAATTGATTGTTGCTTCAATGTCATTAGATGGTGGTTTTTCTACTGAGGGCAAAACAATATTCTTTTTGGGGATCGTTGGGGTATGATCTACATCATCTTTAATGAAATTTTCAATAGGTGGAAAATCATGGATATAGACGGCGCTAACAAGGATATACATTAGTACATTAGAATTGTTGGGAAAAGTGGTTGCCTTGTCATCATCCCAACCAGGGGTTATTAGCTAGTTATTTTTCTTTAGCAATTTTGGCCAATCCTGAGGGTTATAGCGGAAAAGTTATTCATACTTACCTAGGTGGCTGAGCAAGCCAACTGATGGGTCACCTTTTTCATACTTTTCTCAAAGACATTCTGCAGACGATTTGCACTTTTCCTTTTTAAGCACTTGGTAGTATTCTGTTGGATCCTCAAGGCATTATTAATAGGAACATTAAATATTTCATGGGCACTGACTTGTGAAAGGATCTTTGAACCACCACATATTTTGTCACGACCCAAACTGATAGGCCGTGACGGGTGCCCGAATCCTACGTGTCGAACATCCTTAAGCATGTGTTTAAGTTATAGAAGTGAATAATATACGTGAGGGAAATCTATCCAAAAGACATATGTACATATACATGTGGAGCATAGTGGGCGAGCCGGCAAGGCTGCTATAGACAACTAAATACCTAGAACTGAAAGCCGACAAGGCCACATATCATCCAACTATACAGAACTGTCTACAGACCTATAATAGAAATACAACTGTACAAAGATGGGACTGAGCCACATCATACCCATATATATATACGGGCATATCATACAAAAATCAAAAACAGCTTCGGATCAAGTGGAGCATGCCAACTCTGGCCGATCAAGGATCTTAAAAAGGGGAACCGTCAGCTTGCCTATCTGCACCTGCGGGCATGAAATGCAGGCGCCGGGAAATAGGGTGTCAGTACGAATAATGTACTGAGTATGTAAGGCATGAAAATCAGTACATAAAATGCATAGATGAAACATGGAATAAGGAAATCCATCTGTAAGTCTGAATAACTTTGTAATTTCTGAAACATTTATAATGTTATGCACGCGCATATAAATGTCGTGTCATGCATAGGTATAGGTGTACATAACATCATCAAGCCTCTGAGGGTATCCTATCATATCGCCTCGGTCACTGTGGGCAACATCATCAACATATACCAACTGATCAGGTGGTGGTGCATATATAACGCCGTAACCTTTTTCACATATCCCATATACATATATATACATATACATATAAATATGCGTATATAACGCCGTAACCTTTTTCACATATCCCATATACATATATATACATATACATATAAATATGCGTATATTACGCTATCTGGTCATCGGTCAATGTACATGTATAAATGAATGAAATGCATGAAAATATGTTAATCATCTTAATATTCCTTTCGGATAAACTTTTGTCAACTGCGTATTATTCTGAGACCCATGAATAGAAGATATAATAATATGTCATATGGGGAATCAAGGTCACAGAGACCCCTAGTATTTCATTGAATAGAGTCATTTATGAAAACTGTGCGATTGCTCGTTTCTTCTGTATAATTTGGATCATGCCAAAAAGAAAGAAGGGATAGTTTTAACATACATGGAGTAGAGCAAAATCCGTATGATATTCTTGGAAAAGGTTGCACGGTACTCTTTTAGAACCACAAACTTTTTATGTTGTTAAGCTTCTAATAATTCTTCGTTGGATTTTGTTGAAGAAATCGCATCGTTAATGTCTTTGTAGGAACTTGAATTGTTAGAATTGCTAACGTTCTATTATGAAGTGAAGTGTTGCTAAGTTCTGATATGAAGTTTTTTGTATTCAAATAATAGAAATGAAAGGTTTTGTACTTACCACCTTACTTACAAGTCTTTGTATTTAATTCATAAGAAACGAGGTGACTTTGTTCTTGACATGTTACTTGCCACCTAACCAAAGATAACTAATAGTAATGTTCTCAAGAAGTGGCTTGCTGCCACGTTTTTTGTTTTTTTTTGGGGGGGGTGATCTTTATCTTATAATGTATTAATTAACTAGGTAATGTCCCGTTACCTGATAATTAACCAATTACCCGCATGATTAAGAATTGTCTCACATTACTTAAAGTTCTACTCATTTTTAATATACCTTATACATCATACTATTATGGTCATATGGTACCTTGTATGGTACTAGTCCATAAATATTGAGTATTATAGCTCGGATCATATTTCATCCCCAAATCGGCAACCTTTAACGAAACTCATTTTCTTTAATTCGTGTATACTTTACCCTTCATGGGACTTACTTATTGCTTGTTATGAATAGCATAAATATGTTAACCTCATGATAATCTCATCCCCGAGTCTACGTCGATTAACTGAAGGCGAAACTTTAGCATAACAAAATGCGAGATGTAACATCCTTCCCCCCTAGAAACATTCATCCTCGAATGTTTAACTTCCCGGGATCTATATAACATTGGTAGAGTCACCTTCGTAACAATACTACTACCAACTCTTCCTATAGAACTCAATAATTCAATGCCACATAGGACCACAATCATCAATAACGATAAAGGCCTTACGCGTCCAATGATAATAACTAACACAAGAATCCATACACGTACCTTAAGGTTGTGATGTCTTAGTCAGACCCTTCTCTGGAGGAGGAATTAAGTACGAATATCTAGACTTCATGTCTTCCTTGGCCTCCCAAGTCATCTCTTCCACATTGTTGTTTCTCCAAAGTACTTTTACTGAAGCTACGTCTTTAGTTCTCAATATCCGAACCTGTCTATCTAATATGGCAATGGGAGTTTCTTCATATGATAGCTGCTCTGTGACCTGAACGTCATCAACTAACATGATTCAGGAAGGATATTCGATACATTTACAGAGCATAGACACATGAAAGACTGGATGTACAGGTTCCAAGTCCGAAGGCAAGTCCAACTCATATGCTACCTGGCCTACCTTGCGTATAACCCTATATAGTCCAATGTACCGAGGGCTAAGTTTTCCTTTCTTACCGAACCTCATGACACCTTTCATTGGAAATACCTTTAGAAATACCCAGTCATTAATCTGAAACTCCAAGTCTTGCCGTCAATTATCAGCATAAGACTTCTGACGGCTTTGAGCTGCTAATAGACTTTCCTATAAAAGTTTAATTTTCTCGATTTCCTGTTGTACCAATTCTGTTCCTACTAACGTAGTTTCCTCCAACATCGAACCACCATATAGGCGACCTACACTTCCTCCCGTAAAGATCTTCGTATGGAGCCATCTAAATACTTGAATAATAGCTATTATTGTATGCGAACTCAATAAGCGGCAGATGATCATCCCAGCTACCCTTATAGTCTATCACACAAGCTCATACCATATCCTCAAGTGTTTGAATAGTACGCTCAACTTGTCCGTCTGTCTGGGGATGAAATGTTGTACTAAGACTTACTTGAGTCCCTAATCCTGTAAATTGAGCTCCTCGATCCGAGATAACAGAGACAAGGACACCACACAGTCGTACTATCTCCTTAATATAAAGCCTTGCATAATCCACTGCGGAATATGTAGTCCTAATGCGCTGAAAATAGGCTGATTTTGTAAGCCTATCAACAATTACCCGTATAGAATCGAACTTACGCTGGGTACGAGGTAAGCCTACGATGAAATCCATATTAATTACTTCCCATTTCCAAGTCGGAATCTCCATAGCCTGCAATAATCCACCGGCTTTTGATGCTCAATTTTAACCTGCTGCCAGTTAGCACACTGAGCAACAAACTCCGCTATATCCTTTTTCATTTCGTCCCACCAATATACCTCCTTGATATCATGATACATCTTTGTTGCTCCTGGATGGATAGAATAACAAGAATAGTGAGTTTCTCTCGTAACCTGTTGACGCAGCCCTGCAACATTAGGGACACATAATTGTCCTCGATATCTAAGGACCCCATCTTCTGTAATCTCAAACAGTGTCTTCTCCGTCTGAGAGGTGGTATCCCTATAATTAAATAACACTGGATCCTCGTACTGGCGTTCCTTCACTTCAGTTACTAACGAGGATGTTGCCGTATCTTGAATAGTAATTCCAATATCACCTGAGTCCAGTAATCGAACTCCAAGACTAGCTAGCTGATGAATCTCATGGGCTATTCCCCTCTTCTCTGGCTGTAAATATGACAGACTACCCATAGATCAATGGCTGAGGGCATCGGCTACCACGTTCGTCTTCCCCGGATGGTATAAAATATCAACGTCATAATCTTTAAGTAGCTCCAACCACCTCATTTGACATAAATTCAATTCCTTTTGCTTGAAGATATACTGGAGGCTCTTATGATCCGTATAGATATCAACATGAATGCCATACAAGTAGTGCCTCCACATCTTCAGTGCATGAATCACTGCGGCTAACTCTAAATCGTGGGTCGGATAATTCTTCTCTTGCTTTCCCAGTTATCTAGAAGCATACGCTACAACCTTACCATGTTACATCACTACAGAACCCAACGTAATGCTCGAGGCATCACAATAGATAATATAACCATCGGTCCCTTCTGGGAGTGTTTGAACCGGTGCTGAAGTTAATCTGTCCTTCAAAGCCTGGAAACTCCGTTCGCAAGCATCAATCCACTGAAACTTAGATCCTTTTTGAGTCAACTTACATGGGTATACTAAGTTTTTACAATTCATGAAATTCCTCCTTTTAAAAGCCCAAACGTCATCCTTTATCTATCACAATTACGCCCTTATTCCACTACCAGGGCAGCATTCCATCTCTTCTAAATGCTACTAGTCTTAGACTCCTTTGAGTTCACTCAGGCTATACTTAGCTTTCTATGACTTAGAGAAACCATCAGCTCTCTTATTTTCATGGGCTTAATCCCAAGGACTTATCCATTCCCGTCACCTTCTCACTCACCTTTTCTTATCCTTATTCCTGTCTTCCAAAAACGTTGTCGCTCTACCATACTTTAGCTTGCGATACACATATCTATTTATACTTATTCGCAACCTTCCTTCAACTTGTTTGCACCATGGATTTCCTTATGTTATTCTGGAACATCAAGCGAGACATCACGTCGTCACACTACTTTTGTCAAAGGTGCTGAAAGAAAAGAAAATTCCTTTACAAGTTTCATGTAAAAACCTACCAAACCGAGAAAGCTATGAACCTCCGTCAGTGTCGTGGGTCTAGGTCAAGTCTTTACTTCCTCAATCTTTTGTGTATTAACCAGAATACCTTCACTTGAAATTGTATGCCCAAGAAAAGCTACAGAATTCACATTTAGAGAATTTTGTATACAACTTCCCTTTTTATAGAACTTTGAGCACAATATGCAAATGATCTGCGTGCTCAATCTCTTAATGAGAGTACACCAATATATCATCAAATAATAAAATCACGAATAGATCTAGAAAGGGTCTGAACACTCGGTTTATCAAGTTCATGAATACTACTGGGGCATTAGTCAAATTGAATGACATGATACGAAACTCAAGTGCCCATATCTATTCCTGAATGCTATCTGCGGGATA
>AWOL01S0026977.1:8104-20317 GCA_000715115.1 Nicotiana otophora | reverse complement strand
TGATTTAATATGTTTCGGCACGAGTTTTGTTAATTTGAAACTTGAAAGCTCGTAAGTGCGATTTGAGGTGCAATTCATAATTTCGATGTTGTTTGATATAATTTGAAACATCGAGTAGGTCCGTGTTATGTTATGAGGCTTGTTGGTATATTCGGACGGGGTCCCGAGTACCCCGAGTGTGATTCGGATCGAAATCGGATCAATATTTGGACTTAGGCATTCTGAAATTTGCAGCTTATGGAGTCATCGCACCTGCGGAGGAATTGACCGTAGGTTAGGACTCGCACAAGTGAGCTGTGACTCGCAGAAGAGGACAAAGGTCTGCCCAGTTGGAGCCGCAGAAGTGGAACAAGCTCCGCATAAGTGAAGACGCTTCTGCGATGCAGTGAACCGCAGAAGCAAGAGAAACGCAAAAGCGAGAGACGGGGTCGCACCTGCGGTTGCGCAGAAGCAGACCATTGTCTGCAGATGCGAAGGGAGTTTTCCAGTGCTCCTTCACAGAAGCAGAAATGCGGTCGCAAATGCGACTCCACAGAAGCGACAATTGGTCCGTAAATGCGAAAATACCTAGACAGAACATATAATTTGGGGGTTGGCCATTTTTACCTATTTTTGGATTTTAAGAGCTCGGGTGAGGCGATTGTCAAGCGATGTTTCAAGGAAAACATCAGGGTAAGTGTTCTTAACTCAATTTTGGTTAAAGTACACGAATCTATGGTAGTTTTTAACATTTAATTGGTGGTTTAAGTTGGAAAACTTTGAAAAACCTCTTGGTTAAATATGCAGATTTGAGGGTCGAATTGTATTCAGAATTTAGTAATTTTGGTATGGTTGGACTCATGGTTGAATGTGCGTTCATATTTCGTAACTTTTGTCGTGCTCCGAGACGTGAGCCTTGCTTGCAATTTTTGAGTTAAATTTCGGATTTTGTTGGAAAATTAGTATTTTCATATGGAATTAATTCCAATAAATTGTATTGACTGAATTGAAATAATTGTGTCTAGATACGAGGCTTTCAGAGGCCAATTCGCGAGGCAAAGGCATATCAGAGTAAAGAATTACACGGTTTGAGGTAAGTGACTTGTCTAACCTTGTTTGGGGAAAATTCCCCTTAGAATTGGTATTGATATGATAATCGTGATGTATTGAAAGTCGTGTACGCGAGGTGACGAGTGTGTACACGTGCTAAAATGTGGAAGATTATGTCTTTAAATTATGTAGCTCTCTGTTACATATTAATTAAATTATTTTTATCCTATTATACTCATTATCATTGGTCTACTTATATATTTTAAATTTGCCTTACCTTTTTCCTACTAATTGCTTTACCTGTTTAGTTGAAGCTTTGTTTCTTTTATTTTGTGCTTGTTTTTTGAAGGTTGAATTTCTTAATCGAATTATTATTAATATGAGTACTTGACATTTAAAATTTGGTATTGAGGCAAAGTGTTAAATTTGCAAAATATTATTTTGTTGAGTTATTCACTCCCGAATATTTTGTAGAGAGTTATATTCATTGTGATTAAGCCATGAGCTCCTTATTGTGCAAAATGATGTTGTTGTTGATTTATTTTGGCAAGTTGAGATATTTGTACACTCGAGGTGCAAATTGTGATATATTGTGATATTATTACGCATGCGGTGGTATAAGGTCTGGGCGTTGAAACGCATGCGGTGAGATAAGGGGGGCTTGATACGCGTGGCTAGTAGGGGAACTACTAGAAGTTATGCAGTGTGATAAGGGTAGCTAAAATGCGGGACGCTATTTCGGAAAAAATAATTTCTTTAAAATTAAATGTGAAGGCTCCCGCGGTAATATAAGGAAAAAAATTATTGTGAATTTACTTATGATTTGAGATTACGAGGCGGTACCTCGGGAGTGCCCTTGTTGATATTTCTCTATGGTTGTACTTGCCTTTGGTTATTTTGTGTTTTCCTTAAATATGTAAATTTATGTTTTTCTTCCGTGAGGTATTATTTGCCCTTATTCTGTGTAGTTAAATTGTGGCATGCTACTTACTTGATTCACTTCCATTGTCATTTTTATTATTATATCGTTAAACTTTTCGCCCCGTCTTTTATTATTTCCAGTAGGGCCCTGACCTGACCTCATCACTACTCTACCAAGGTTAGGTTTGGAACTTACTGGGTACCGCTGTGGTGTACTCATACTACACTTCTGCACATCTTTTTGTGCAGATCCAGGTACTTTCTATCAGACCAGGTATTAGTGAGCTAGTCTATACACGGAGACTTCAAGGTACATCTGCTAGCGTCCGCAGACCTTGGAGTCCTCCTATATCCTTATTATGTTGTTTTCCTTATTCTCCTTAGACTCTGATGCATAAAGACACTCAAAATAAATTCTTAGAAGCTTGTGATTTATTTCTACCGGGTTTTGGGAGTTGTAATTATTTAATTTGCAGTTCTTATTTATTTTAGCTCTTAAGGGTTGAGTTTCATATTTATATTCAGTTATGTTAGGCTCACCTAGTCTTAGAGACTAGGTGTCATCATGATATCCTACGGAGGAAAATTGGGATCGTGATAGCTAAAGTCTCGAAGCAAGTGTTCAAAAAAGCCCAGCAAATATCTGTGATGACCCAATATGTCATCTTTAATATTAAATATGATTTATGTGTTCTAAAACCTCAAATATCACCATTTAGCTTCCTCAACTTGCGTGCGCTGTCCGTCAATTGTTCCGAAAAGTTTTTAGGTGAAAAATGGATTAAAATATGAAATAGAGCTTTAAATCTCAACTGAGTTGACTTTGGTCAATATTTTGAGCAAACGGACTTAGATCAGTATTTTGACAGTTTCGATAGGTCTGTATAGTGATTTGGGACTTGGGCGTATGTCCGGAATAGGATTCAGAAGTCCCTAGCTCAAATTATCACCATTTAACGTAAACTAGAAATCTAAAGGCTAAAGATTTCAAACGTTTGACCGCGGAGTTGACTTTATTGATATCGGACTCGGATTGAGATTCCAAGAATTTGATTAGCTCTGTTATGTCATTTATGACTTGTGTGCCAAATTTGAAGTCATTCCGGATTCATTTAACATGTTTCAACACAAGTTTTGTAAATTGAAAAGTTTGAAATTCATAAGTCCGAATCGAGGTGTAAATTGTGATTTCAACATTATTTGAGACCCCGGGTAAGTCTGTATTATGTTACGGGACTTGTTGGAATATTTTAACGAGGTCCCGAGTGGCTCGGGTGAGTTTCAGACGTGTTTCAGACCATTTTGGTAAAAACTTGCAGGTCTGGTTCTGGTGTTTCGCACTTGCGCAATTTTGGCCGCAGGTGCGTGATCGCTTCTGCGGAGGCAGTGTCACTTCTGCGACTTTGAGGCTAGGGGAGTAGCTTCGCTTCTGCGAAGCTTGGGACGCAGGTGCGATGCCCGCTTCTGCGGTGCCATGATCGCAGATGCGATCTTTCGCGCTTCTGCGGTTCCCTTCGCGCATCTGCGACGTGAAGGTTCGCAGATGCGGTCCTCTTCTTGGCTTCCCATTTTCGCAAATGCGAGTTTTGTCTCGCAAATGCGAGTCTGCAGATGCGAAAATGCTGGACAAAACATATATAAATCGGGTGTTAGCCATTTTTATTCATTTTTGAGTTTTGAGTCTCGAATTTAGGCGATTCCAAAGGGTTTTTTCACGACTTCGACTTGGGTAAGTGTTCTATACTCGAAAGTGATTATATTTCATAAATCCATGCTTATATTAATTGTTTATTTCGGATTTATATGGAAGAAAATGGGAATTTTTGTAAAACTTTCCAAAAACAAAATTTAAGATTTGAAGGTCCATTTGGCGTCGGAATTTGATAATTTTGTATGGTTGAACTCGTATCGGAACGGGTGTTCGGATTTTGTATGGTTTTTTGGGATTTGAAATATGGGTCCTACTGTCAAGTTTTAAAATAAATTTCGGATTTTAATCCAGAAAATTAGTAAATTCATATGGAATTAATTCCTACGATTCGTGTTGAGTATATTGAATTATTTGTGACTAGATTTGAAGCTTTCGGACACGAATTCATGAGACAAAGGTTTATTGGAATCTTGAAATTGGTTGCAAAAGTGAGGTAAGTGTCGTGGTTAACCTTGACTTGAGGGAATAGAACCCTTGAATTATTTGTTATGTGAAATTCATGTGAACGTCGTATAAGCAAGGTGACGAGTGTCTATACGTCATCAAATTAATTGTTTGCATAATTATTTAAAAATTATAATTATTTTAAATCATGAATTAATTATTATATTAATTGTTTCTCTCATATTCCTTGCTCAATATTATGCCTTGAATCCATGCTATAATTGCTACATGCTTATTTGATTTATGTGACTTACTTGCTACTTGACATTTAGCATACTAATTATTAAGTTGCCTATTTCCTCATTAATTTCTAAAATTAATTGCTACTTGTCATCACTTATTTTTAAATAAATCATAATTATTGTATGCTTGTTGTCTTATAATTTCATATTAATTGTTGCAGTTATTGGAGTAATTTCTTTTATAAGAATTGGTAAATTATATTACTTGAGGAGCGGGTTGCACACTGCAACATAATTGATTGAAATGAATATATTGGAGGAGCGTGTTGTGCGCCGCAATAGAATTGATGGAAATGAATATATTGGGGGAGCGGGTTGCACGCCGCAACAAAATCGATTGAAAAGATATATTGGAATCGAGTTGCACACCGCAACGGAATTGAATGTGAATATATTGTGGGATCGGATTACACGTCGCAACAGAATTGAATATGAATATATTATGGGATCGGGTTGCACGCCACAACAGAAACTGATTGAAATAATAATTGGTTATGACTGCCGAGTTGGCTTCAACTGTTGAAATGAGATACCAATTTTATTTGTATTATTATTATTATTATTATTATTATTATTATTATTATTATTATTGTGTACAAGTTAATGTAAGTGACCTGTCTTAGCCTCGTCGCTACTTCATCGAGGTTAGGCTCGACACTTACTGGGTATATGGGGTCGGTTGTACTCATAGATGTTCAGATTTTGGAGTTAGTCCCAGTGATGTACCATAGACTTGCTCTTGTGGTATAACTGCAGAACGTCCGCAGTTCTGAAGTCCCATTCTATCTTATCTTAGCTGTGTATTATGTTTCAAACAACTTGAATTTTATTAAGATCTTTATTTGTATTATTCTAGCAGCTCGTGCACTTGTGACACTAGATTTGGGGATGTATTTTGATGATTCGGTAGTTATGGTCTTCTGCACTTCATTCCAGTAATTGACTTCCGTTTAATTTAATTTGTTTAAAAATGGTTAAGATTATTCTAACGTTGGCTTGTCTAGCAAGTGAAATGTTAGGTGCCATCACGGTCCCGAAGGTGAAAATTTTGGGTCGTGACAAGTTGGTATCAGAGCACTAGGTTACATAGGTCTCACAAGTCACAAGCAAGCTTAGTAGATTCTGAAGGATCGGTACGGAGACGTTTGTACTTATCTTCTAGAGGCTTTGGAGTTTAGGAACAATTTCACTTCTATTGTACTCTGTCGTGCGATTTTATTCTATCATTGACGATTGAACTATTCTATCCTTGTCCTCTCGCAGATGGCGAGAACATGCACTGCGTCTACAGCCCGACAGGAGCCAGTTCCCCCAGTGACAGCTACAACTAGGGGCAGAGGCCGAGGTCGCGCCAGAGGCCGAAGTAGAGGCAGATGAAGAACTCAATCTAGAGCTCGAGCAGTAATACCTGTTGTAGAACCTCAGGTGGATTTATAAGTGGAGGTTCCAGCTCAGACGGTACCTGTTGGACCAGTTCAGGTTCCGAAAGGATTCATAGCTACTCCAGTGCTTCAAGATGCTCTACTCCGTTTGGTGAGCCTTATGGAGGGTGTGGCCCAGAATGGAACATTTCCAGTGGCACCAGCCGTCTCACAGGCTGGGGGAGGAGTACAAATTCCCACTACTCTCACTCTGGGGCAGACAGCTCCCCCGTATCAGGCTCCAGTAGCCCATCCGGTTGGGGTAGTTCAACTAGTTATTGCAGCATAGGCCGGTGATAGGCCTGCTTTGTCTTTTGAGGCTTTGTTGAGGTTGGACAAGTTTACCAAGCTATTTCTAATCCATTTAAGTGGTACACCTTCTGAGGACCCACATGATTTTCTTGACCATTGCTATGAAGTATTGCAGAACATGGGGATAGTCGAAAGCAATGGGGTTGATTTTGCTATGTTTCAGATGACCGGTTCCGCCAAGAGATGGTGGAAAGATTATGTATTTACTAGACTAGTTGGTTCACCTTCACTTACTTGGGAGCAGTTCTCACGGATATTTCTAGAGAAGTTCTTCCCTATCACATTGGGAGAGGATTACCTCAAGCAGTTTGAGCGTCTCCAGCAGGGCAGTATGATAGTCACTCAGTATGATAGCCGTTTTGTGGATCTAGCTCATCATGCTCTTCTTCTGCTTCCTACTGAGAGAGAGAGGATGCGGAGGTTCATTGATGGACTCATTCAACCTATCAAGATACAGATGGCCAAGGAGACCGAGAGTGAGATTTCTTTTCAGATGGCTACTAATGTCGCCAGGCGGATCGAGGTGGTTCTTTCACAGGAGAGAGGGCCAGTGTCAGATAAGTGGCCCCATCATTATGGTTATTTCAGAGGTGCCTCATCTGGAGGCAGGAGTACTTATGGTAGGGGTCAACCTTCCAGGCCATTTTATTCAGCACTTTAGACTTCTCACGGTGCTTCCGGTAGTCAAGGTCTTTATGTTCCTTACCCTGGACAGCCAACATTCAGTGCGCATTCAACTCATATTAGTGCACCACCACTCCAGAGTCACTATGGCGGCTATCCGACCAGTTTGGGTCAGCTTCAGCTTCAGCAGCCACGACAGCAGGATGGTTGTTATGAATGTGGGAACATTGGTCACATCAGGAGGTATTGCCCTAGGTTGTCGAGCATAAGATCTCAGCAGGATTCTCATACCATCATACCGGCACCGGTTTCTCCACCGCCCCCTTGGCCAGCTAGGGGCAGGGGTCAGACAGCTAGAGGTGGAGGACAGCCAGTTAGAGGCTGTCCCAGAGATATGGCTCCGAGTAGTGGGGCCCAGCCCCAATTTTATGCTTTTCTAGCTAGGCTGAGGCCTAGTCATCCGATGTCGTGATCACAGGTATTGTTCCAGTTTGCCATAGAGATGCTTCAGTTTTATTTGATCCAGGATCTACTTATTCCTATGTGTCCTCCTACTTTGCTTCATATTTGGTTGTGCCTCTTGATTCTTTGAGTGCTTCTGTGCACGTGTCCACACCGGTGGGGGATTCTATCGCTGTAGATCATGTCTATCGTTCGTGTGTGGTTACTATTGGGAGTCTTAAGACTAGTGTGGATCTTCAACTTCTCGACATTGTAGATTTTGATGTCATACTGGGTATGGATTGGCTGTCACCTTATCATGCTATATTGGATTGTCATGCCAAGATGGTGACCTTATCCATGCCAGGGTTACCTCTATTAGAGTGGAAATGAACTCCTGGTCATTCTACCAATATGGTTATTTCTTATATGAAGGCTCGATGTATGGTCGAGAAATGGTGTCTTTCCTATTTATCTTATATTCGCGATTCCAGTGCGGATGTTCCTTCCATGGACTCAGTAACAATTGTTCGTGAATTTCCAGAATTATTTCCTGCAGACTTGCCGGGGATGCCACCTGACAGAGATATTGACTTCTATATTAATTTGGCTCTGGGCACTCAGCCCATTTCTATTTCACCATACCGTATGTCCCCGTCGAAGTTGAAAGAATTGAAGGAGCAGTTACAAGACTTGCTTGATCATGGATTCATTAGACCTAGTGTCTTACCTGGGGTGCACCAGTGTTGTTTGTAAAGAAGAAAAATGGTTCAATGCGAATGTGTATAGGTTATCGGCAGTTGAACAAGGCTACTATCAAGAACAAGTATCCGTTGCCAAGAATTGATGACTTATTCGATCAGCTTCAGGGTGCCAAGATATTTTTGAAGATTGACTTGAGGTCTACCTATCATCAGTTGAAGATTAGGGCATATGATGTCCCTAAGATAGCTTTTCGGACTCAGTATGGGCATTATAAATTTATAGTGATGTCATTTGGGCTGGCAAATGCCCCAGCAACATTTATGGATTTAATGAACCGGGTGTTCAAGCCCTATTTGGATTCCTTTATGGTTGTATTCATTGATGACATCTTAATTTACTCCAGCAGTCGAGAGGAGCTTGAGCAACATCTTCGGACTGTACTTCAGACTTTGAAGAATAATCAATTATATGCCAAATTTTCAAAATACGAATTTTGGTTAGACTCAGTTGCCTTTTTGGGGCATGTTGTATCGGCAAAAGGCATAAAAGTGGATCCTAAGAAGATTGAGGCAGTTCAAAATTGGCCTAGACCTACTTCAGCTATAGAGATTCGGTGTTTCCTGGGTTTGGCAGGTTATTATCGCTGGTTTGTGGAGGGATTTTCATCTATAGCATCCCCACTGACCAAATTGACCTAGAAGGGTGCCCCATTCAGATGGTCAGGCAAGTGTGAGTTGAGCTTTCAGAAGCTCAAGACTGCTTTGACTACAGCGCCAGTGTTAATATTACCCACAGGTTCAGGATCTTATACAGTGTATTGTGAAGCTTCTCGCATTGGACATGGTGCAGTATTAATGCAAGATGGCAGAGTGATTGCATATGCATCGCGGCAGTTGAAAGTTCATGAGAAAAATTACCCTCTTCATGACTTAGAATTGGCAGTCATTGTTCATGCGCTGAAGATTTGGAGACATTACCTTATGGTGTCTCGTGTGAGGTATTCACTGATCATCGTAGTCTTCTGTACCTGTTCAAACAAAAAGATCTCAATTTGAGGCAGAGAATGTGGTTAGAACTGTTGAAAGACTATGATATCACCATTTTGTATCATCCCGAAAAGGCCAATATGGTGGCCGATACTTTGAGTAGAAAGGCTATGAGTATGGCCAACCTTGCATATATTCCAGTTGGTAAGAGACTGTTAGCTGCAGATGTTCAGACTTTAGCCAATCAGTTCGTGAGGTTAGATGTTTCAGAGTCCAGTCGAATTCTAGCTTGCACAGTCGCTCGGTCTTCCTTGTATGAACGTATCAGAGAGCGGCAGTATGATGATTTTCATTTGCTTGTCCTTAAGGAAACAGTGCGGCACGGTGGTGCCAAGTAGGTTGCTGTGTGAGATGATGGAGTTCTGCGGATGCAGGGTCGTATTTGTGTTCCTAATGTGGATGGGCTTCGTGAATTAATTCTTGAGAAAGCCCACAGTTCCCGGTATTCTATTCATCTGGGTGCCGCCAAAATATATCAAGATTTGCGAAAACATTATTGGTGGAGGAGAATGAAAAAGGATATAGTTGCATATGTAGCTCGGTATCTAAATTGTCAGCAAGTCAAGTACGAGCATCAGAGACCTGATGGTTTGCTTCAGAAGTTAGAAATTCCTGAGTAGAAGTGCGAGCGTATCACTATGGATTTTGTTGTTCGACTCCCGCGGACTCAGAGGAAGTTTGCTGCAGTATGGGTCATTGTGGACAGGTTGACCAAGTCAGCACATTTCATTCCAGTAGCAGTTACCTATTCTTCAGAGCGGTTAGCTGAGATTTACATCTGCGAGATTGTCCGCCTTCATGGTGTGCCTGTGTCTATTATTTCAGATCGAGGTATGCAGTTCACCTCACACTTCTGGAGGGCTATACAGTGTGAGTTAGGTATGCGGGTTGAGTTGAGTATAACATTTCATCCACAGACAGACGGACAGTCAGATCGCACTATTCAGATATTAGAAGATATGCTTCGCGCTTATGTTATAGACTTTGGAGGTTCTTGGGATCAGTTCTTTCCACTTGCGGAGTTTGACTATAATAATAGCTATCATTCGAGCATTCAGATGGCTCCGTATGAAGCATTATACGGGAGGCGATATCGTTTGCCAGTTGGCTAGTTTGAACCGGGAGAGGCTCGGTTGTTGGGTACCGATTTGGTACAGGATGCCTTGGATAAGGTCAAGGTTATTTAGGATCGACTTCGCACAGCTCATTCCAGGCAAAAGAGTTATGGCGACCGTAAAGTTCATGACATTGCATTCATGGCAGGAGAAAAAGTATTGCTACGGGTTTCACCTATGAAAGGTGTAATGAGATTCGGAAAGAAGGGAAAGTTGAGCCCTAGGTATATCAGAGCCTTTGAAATTCTTGAAACGGTGGGTGAACTAGCCTACATGCTTGCACTACCACCTAGTTTATCAGCAGTTCATCCGGTGTTCCATGTGTCTATGCTCCGAAAATATCATGGTGATCCGTCCCATGTATTAGATTTCAGCTCAGTCCAATTGGACAAAGATTTGACTTATGAAGAGGAGCCGGTAACTATTCTAGCCCGGCAGGTCCGACAGTTGAGATCTAAGAGTTATCCTTCAGTTCGGGTACAATGGAGAGGTCAACTAATTGAGGCAGCTACCTGGGAGTCCGAGTCGGACATGCGGAGTAAATATCCACACTTTTTCACCAGCTCAGGCAATTTTCTAATTCCGTTCGAGGACGAACGTTTGTTTTAGAGGTGGAGAATGTGATGACCCAATATGTCATCTTTAATTTTAAATATTATTTTTGTGTTCTAAAACCTCTAATAGCACCATTTATCTTTTCTCGACTTGCGTGCGCTGCCCGTAAATTGTTTCGAAAAGTTTTTATGTGAAAAATGGATTAAAATGTGAAATAGAGCTTTAAAACTCAACTGAGTTAACTTTGATCAATATTTTGAGCAAACAGACTCGAATTATTATTTTGATAGCTCCGAAAGGTATGTATAGTGATTAAGGACTTGGGCGTATACCCGGAATTGAATTCGGAAGTCCCTAGCTCAAATTATCGCCATTTAACGAAAACTAGAAATCTAAAGGTTAAAGATTTCCAAAGTTTGACCGTAGAGTTGACTTTATTGATATAGGACTCAGATTGAGATTCCAAAAATTTGAATAGCTCTGTTATGTCATTTATGACTTGTGTGCCAAATTTGAAATCGTTCCGGATTCATTTAACATGTTTCGACAGGAGTTTTGTAAATTGCAAAGTTTGAAATTTATAAGTTCGAATCGAGGTGTAAATTGTGATTTAGATGTTATTTGACGTGATTTGAGACCCCGAGTAAGTCTGTATTATGTTACGGGAGTTGTTGGAATATTTGAACGAGGTCCCGAGTGGCTCGGGTGAGTTTCGGACGTGTTTCAGACCATTTTGGTAAAAACTTGCAGGTCTGGTTCTGGTGTTTCGCACCTGCGCAATTTTGGCTGCAAGTGCATGATCGCTTCTGCGGAGGCAGTGTCGCTTCTGCGACTTTGAGGCCAGGGGAGAAGCTTCGCTTCTGCGAAGCTTGGGACGCAGGTGCGATGCCCGCTTCTGTGGTGCCATGATCGCAGATGTGATCTTTCGCGCTTCTACGGTTCCCTTCGCGCATCTGCACAGTCGCTTCTGCGACATGAAGGTCCGCAGATGCGGTCCTCTGCTTGGCTGCCCAGTCCCGCAAATGCGAGCTTTGTCTCACAAATGCGAGTCCGCATATGCAAAAATGCTGGACAGAGCACATAAAAATCGGGTGTTAACCATTTTTACTCATTTTTGAGTTTTGAGTCTCGAATTTGGGCGATTCCAAAGGGGTTTTTCATGACTTCGACTTGGGTAAGTGTTCTATACTCGAAAGTGATTATATTTCATAAATCCATGCTTATATTCATCGTTTATTTCGAATTTAGATGGAAGAAAATTAGAATTTTTGTAAAACTTTCCAAAAATAAAATCTAAGATTTGAAGGTCCATTTTGCGTTGGAATTTGATAATTTTTGTATGCTTGAACTCGTATCGGAATGGGTGTTCGGATTTCGTGAGTTTTTTGGGATTCGAGACGTGGGTCCCGCTGTCGATTTTTAAAATGAATTTTGGATTTTAATCCGAAAAATTAGTAAATTCATATGGAATTAATTCCTACGATTCGTGTTGAGTATATTGAATTGTTTGTGACTAGATTTGAAGCTTTCGAACTTGAATTTGCAAGGCAAAGGTTTATTGGAATCTTGAAATTGGTTGCAATGCGAGGTAAGTGTCGTGGTTAACCTTGACTTGAGGGAATAGAACCCTTGAATTATTTGTTATGT
>AWOL01S0026976.1:17355-28833 GCA_000715115.1 Nicotiana otophora | reverse complement strand
GGCATAGCTAGATTAATCGATATAAGTCGAGACGTTTTGTTTTTACTATTAGTCGATATAGGTCAAACGTTTTGTTTTTAATATTCATCGATGCATCTAAGTAAGTTATAAGTCGATGAATCAATTTACAAATAGCATGTTATATATAGTATATGTTAGTATATTCATTATTTGTATTACAAAAGTGTTAACGAATTACATTTATATTATTTAGATAGTAAATATAAAAGTAATTCGAAAGTTTGATCAATGTTGACGTAATAACCGACCAACTTTGGTCGGTTATTTTGCAGAAAATAACAATTACCGACCAAAGTTGATCGGTAAATGCTTCCCCTACATTAACCGACCAACGTTGGTCGGTAATTTTAAACATAAATTCTTAAATATTATAAAATATTTTAAATAATTATTAAATTTAAAAAATTGGATCTAGATTGTTGGTCGGTAATCCAAAATTTTTTTGTCTGACCAGCTGGGTCAATTCGTTAACCAATTTACCGATCAAAGTTGGTCGGTATTTAGTTTTAAAAAAATATAAATTTCCCAGTTTCCGTTCAACCTGGACGGTTTTTGATCGCTTTTTTTGACCAACCAATGTTGATCGGAAATAGTTGGTCGGTTTTTAGCAGATTTTTAGTAGTGCCTACCGTACTCTAGCTTGGAAGTTTCGATCACGAATAGATAGGCGGTTAGGGGGGAGTGGGTCGGCCGGGTTTACCTTTTCAATCAATCTTCGGCCACTCAATACAAATTAAAGAGAAAAAGGGAATAGGTAGGCCGTATAAAATTCTTGGGATGCATAAGTAGAAAGTATAATCAGAAAGGCAAAATCGAATAATAAAATTAGGCCAGATAGGCATTTAATGTTATTTACTTTACTGGGTTCTAAATTAATAATTTATACATATTCAATGAACTTCTTAAGATAAATATAGAGTCAGGCTAAAGTTATTGGATTCGATTGAACCCGTAATCGAAGAGCTAGCTCCGCCCCTAATAATATGCAGTGAATAATATAATCAAAAGAGAATTTAAATAATATACACTATCAATTTAAATAATATTTTACACTATCAGGTTATCTAAATGATTTATGTAAGTAAGCCTCCTTAAATTGTAAAATTTGTAATCTTAAAAATAAAAATAAAAATTACCGAATATAACTAGTAAATATAAAATGACGGTGTAAAAATATTTAAAAGAACGATGTATATTCCTTAAAAACTCAATCAAGAGGGGTACGGTACAAGTTCATTTGAAGCTTTGAAGTTGAAGGTCTAGGTCCGAGGGAGTCCTTTTTGGGCTAGAACGGGAGATGGGGATAACCCTTTGATATTATTGGACCTTAAAATCTTGTTTAGCTTTATTTACTATGCCTGTGTAATATTTAAGTTAATTATCGGTTATGATTGTCTTAATATTAATTACTTATACTTTTTTTTTTGGGTGGGGTGGGGGGGAGAAAATGATGTCCTTAACTAGATTATAGATGAGCGAGTGATTTGAATGAGCAACCTAGATGACATATTATTACACATATGTGCCAATTTCCTTGAGGAAATGACAAACTAATAATTAAATTTAAGTAGATGCAATATAGATGAATTCAGAATTTAGAGTTAGTGAATTCAGAATTAGCGTGATTTTAATATATGAATACATTTTAAATTTATTTTTGCATATGTTATAGTATAATTTAAGCCAAAACACGTATCCGCCTTAGAATAGAGAGGTCTCTTTCATAAACTTTGGGCAGTTTGCCTGACAATTTGCACGTCTGCTGCATGCATGCCCGTGACCAACCGCATGTCGTGCCTTAATTCCTTTGCTTATGGACAAAACAATATAAACTCCAACTAAGGTTCACGAGCTTCTTCTATTCATGCTTTCACACTCAAAATATCCCCCTTCCAATATCTTGTGATTTAATTTCCACTAAATGCTAACATAACATTCATTTGTTAAATGTAAAAATTATCCTATTCCTTTAAAATTGTAAGGAGTAGAGAAGAAATTTTGTTCTATAACTTCTCGGGTACGTCACGAATGACTCAACATCATCAGTGTCAAGCTCGTGAATTATTCAAGAATCATATTTAGAACTGGTAACTATATAATAGATAAATGGTGGTATATTCGAATTAAGTTTAATTTAAAGTCTCATTTTAATTTGAGGTCATATTACTTACGATAATTTGAGGTCATATTCTTGAAAAGCTTGTTTACCCTTAAAATTGGATAACAATTAAACTTGTAGCGTGGATTTAAGGATACGTGATTTCACTTAATACCAATTGAAATATATGAAGATTAATGATAGAATTGTACAATAAAGTAAATCAAACGAGTATTTGAGGAGAACTCAACCCTTGAGTTAGAGTATCCTCGAACTGGTTGATGTAAGGACAATAAAAATACAATAAGTTGAAGAACAAGATGTGAGCGAGAAAGAAAATTATATTGCTTTTGTATCAGTTGTCCCCACAAAATGGTTAGAACTCCCCTTTATATAGTAGAGGAATTTTATATATTGTACAATTCTAATTACAAAAAGAAATCTCATGATTAGCTAAACAATCGTTCTTGATACGATCCGTTCCGAGATTTTTACCGTGACCTTCGACCAGTCGCGGATATCTCGCTTTTCCGTTATTACGCTATCTTCGGTATTGCTCGATGCCTGTCTTGTTTGGTCTCGATTGTTGTCGGCCTCGATCTTAGCAGGTGTCTCGAATCCCGAGATCGGTACCTTGTCTTCGTGCTTTGACCCGATCCACTTTGGGGTCAACCTTCGATGCAACTTCTTGGTCTCGATCAGCGTAGAAGAATTGGGTGGGCCCGATTTCAACCGCATGCAAAGCTTTATAGCAAAACAATGGTATTAATGTGAAAAATCATGTAACAAGTCAGGACAATGATAAACTGATAGATATGGAAAATTTAGATGGACCAATGGAATGATAGGAGCTTGAACTTGTCATCTTTTATTCACTTAGATTATGCTGCAAATATTGACTTCTCTTTAGTTCTTTTTTGGATCATAGCTTGCTAGCTACTGTACCATTACCCATAAATTACCAAAAAGAAAAAGAAAAAAAAACTCACGTGAAATTTTTAGTTTCACCAATAATTTCACACCCTTTTAAATATTCCCACCCCAAAATCCCTAACTATACACCCTTTTGGATCTATATATACATGTTTCACCACCCTAGTTGTCATTGTTATAAAAACTTAAAGTTATGGCCTTATCCATAGCCACTTTCCTCTTCATCACTCTTCTTTCTACAAGATGTTCAGCTTCTGATTCTTGTGCTTCTTCCAAAGGTAATTCAGACCTTTCAATCATTCACATTTATGGCAAATGCTCACCCTTTAACCCACCTAAACCTTCCTCTTCATTTCTCAATACTGTTATCAACATGGCCTCAAAAGACCCACAAAGGCTCTCTTATTTATCCAGCTTAGTAGTATCCAAAAAGCCCACTATTGTGCCCATTGCTCCAGGCCAGAACCTCTTCAATATAGGTAATGATAAATACTGTCTACTATACTCAAGGGTAACTTAGTCTTCTCAATTATCTCATATTTGGATAGTCAAACGAGTTCTTTTTATCAATTTTTTCATACGGTCTTTTATAAATATTGTGTCTTTTATAAATGTTATGAACTGTCGTACTTTTTTTTTAAATATGTAAATTTTATTTCAAAAAAAATAAAAGATTTTATGTCTGAATTCAAATAGAAAATTAGATAATTTGAGCCTGAATCATCTCACACAAAATGGAACGCGAAGGCAGTATGTATTTATTCAATATAAATACCCCATTGTACATGTAATTCACATTATCAATGCTACACATTGTTACAGGTAACTATGTTGTCAAGGCAAAAATTGGTACTCCAGGCCAGCTTATGTACATGGTCTTGGACACTAGTAACGATGATGCATGGGTACCATGTAGCGGTTGTGTTGGGTGCACATCAAATACTTTGTTTGCCCCAACTACTTCCTCTACTTACGGGTCGATAGACTGCTCCGTACCCGAATGCACTCAAGTCCGCGGGCTCTCTTGCTCGACTACTGGGTCGGGATCCGGGTCAAGTGCTTGCTTCTTCAACCAATCATATGGTGGAGATTCATCGTTCTACGCCACATTGTCACGTGACTCACTTGGACTAGCCAATGATGTTGTTCCAAATTATGCTTTCGGGTGCATTAGTGCTGTATCTGGAAACGCAATACCGCCCCAAGGGTTGTTGGGTCTGGGTCGGGGCTCCATGTCGTTACTGTCACAATCCGGATCTCTCTACTCGGGCGTATTCTCGTATTGTTTACCAAGTTTTAAATCGTATTATTTCTCTGGATCATTAAAACTTGGACCCCTGGGTCAACCCAAGAATATCAAAACTACCCCATTACTCAAGAACCCGCGCCGACCCTCATTGTACTACGTGAACTTGACAAGTGTAAGTGTGGGACGAATTCAGGTTCCCATTGCCCCCGAGCAACTTGGTTTTGACCCGAACACCGGTGCAGGCACCATAATTGACTCGGGGACGGTCATAACCCGATTCGTCCCACAAGCTTACAATGCAATCCGGGATGAATTTAGGAAACAAGTGAAAGGGCCATTTAGCTCCTTGGGTGCATTTGACACATGTTTTGCATCACCAAATGAAGCAGGGGCACCAGCCATCACATTGCACTTTGAGGGGATGAATTTGAAGTTGCCAATGGAGAACACTTTGATACACAGCAGTGCAACTCCTTTGGCATGTTTGGCAATGGCAGCAGCACCAAACAATGTGAACTCAGTGTTGAATGTGATAGCAAATTTGCAGCAGCAGAACCTCAGGATTTTGTTTGACACTGCAAATTCTCGCGTGGGAATTGCTCGTGAACTTTGTAATTAACTAGATTACAAAGAAACATGTTGTTATCAAGTCTGCTTTAATTTAATTTTCTTTTTATGTGTTGTTTAATTTGGAAGAGAAAATACACTCTTCAATTTAATTATCTGAATGTTCAATAAAATGTAAGTCCCCTTGGTGAAAAAGTTCATCAAGTGCAATTCCCTTGTCTGACAATTTGAAATGGTCGTTACATTCAGCAATATAATGAAATGATTTGGAGTATAATTTATGTTTAACTTTTTAGAGTAAAAATAAAATAGCAGTGCATCTAGAATTTCTACTTAATATATAGTACTACTAGATATCAAATTTGTACGGAATGCCCTTTTTCCTGGCTTATTGGACTTTAATTGGTTTAGTTTTTTCATGTGTTGTGTGCCTTTTCATATTCCTAATAGAAAATTACAAAGGAATTTATCTCCTGAAAGGAGGACTATCTGGTCCATTTAATTATTTAATTAGGAAGAAAAGTAAAGTTTACTTCGGTCTTTAAATTGTCTAAACTTTTATTATAGAACTTGATCCCATGCACCGACAAGAATTATTTTAGCATCAACATGTCAATTTCCAATTATTAGACAAAGCAATGAAAATTCTTATTGTATATATAACTATGTCTATGTAGAATTGTACGAACTAACAATGAAAAGGAAAACATGATCACTAACAATGAAACTTCCATTTTTAAACAAAGAGTATTTGTCTTTTTTTTCTCTTTTTAAAATTTCAAACTGCTAAATTAACTTGAACATGACTAATACACGATGAAAAAATAATATATATAAAATAAAAAAAGGAATGAATGAGCAAGAATATATAAGAATTACATCTACATATCAGTTTATATTATATATACCCCATTATCATATTATTTTGCTCAAAAGTAATACATGATCAATAAACACTAGCAAGTGAATACACACAAAACCAATAAGCAAAGTTAAAAACCTCATTTTCTATTTTGCTCACCCCACCTATCTTTTAATTTAATTTTTTCAATTTTTTATCAACCCCACCATTGGTGCACAGCAATACCCTCATCTCTCAACAATCCATACAATGCTAAGCATTCCCAATATGCTCTCCTATTTTTCTTATCACCTTTTTTCATTCCTTGATGTTTACATTCCAAGAAAAGTTCATCAATTAACCTAGTAGCTTTGTTTTTCACCAATTCCTCAACCACATCAGCCTCAGCTTTCATTACCACATACTCACTTTCTTTTACATTATTTTTTAACCAATCAGACATGCTAATAATCATTGGTATCTCCTTTCCAGATGATTCTTTTGTCACTGTCTCAATCTTGAATATCTCAAATTTTGTGTTTTTTCTAGGATAGTATTTTGAAAACCAATCTGATCCTTCATTCTTGTCTTGTAAACCAACATCAATAAATACTCTTCTTGGATAATTTTCAAGGGAAACACCCATTAAATCTGGTAAATAGCGAGTCCGTTTTAAATATCTACTTGATTTTCCTGATGCTGCTCTTGGTGGTTCAAGTAGTACATCTTCTAGTTTCTTTAGTGCTGCCTCTTTTGCATTTGTTTTCTTCGCTTTAGGCATCCGATGTTCAAAATCAACTGGTCTGATCAATTTGAATTCGTGCGGGCTTGGCCGACTAAGGGAAGTAAAGTGTTTCCTACCAAAAAGCTTTTCATTCTCAGGATTCAGACCCGAAGCCTCTCTTGCATTTGTTGTAAGAGTATTACAAAGCCGTCGTTTGCTAGAAGAGCTGATAGAGACATTCTTTGTTTTCCTCATGGCTACAATAGTTGAATCAAATTTTCGTACATAGACAATCTTATAAGTTGATGGCTGTGGAAATTCAGCCATTGGATTGTTACTAAGTGGTGCAACTACAATGCCACCTACTTTCAAAGCTCGTTCAATAAAATTTGAGGACTGAGGGAAACCATAGGAAAATACAAAGTCAAAAGTCTCATTAGGAACAAGATCTTGTCGTGTCGAATCTGAAAAAGAAATCAAATCTGGATTGTAATCTTTAACAATTTGAGAATTGTAAATAACTTCCTCATTGCCACTGGTTACAAGAAGGGATCTATCGCCCATTCTTAAAAGGCCTTCATTTGCCAAATCTCGAAAAATTATAGGCAAAAACTCCAAATTTATTGGATTAAAAGCCATCTCATGAACTTTGAAAGAAGAATTAGATTCGTAGCGCGATAAGTACCCGATTATCGTATTAATCCAGGGCAAGGAGACAATTACCAATGCTAAAATTGTTGCACGAGCCATAAACTTCAAAACCCAAGAATGGTCTAATCTTATAATAACAAATTTTGTGTCCCCGTGGTAGCCCAAACCATCTATGTATAAACCTCTCATTTTGTTATGTTGCTTGGTGTAAAAACTTGGCAACATATCATTCATCGTTTTGTACCTCATGTTTGTATAATGTGACAAGTAACAAGAAATAAAAATGAGCACGAATCACGAAAAATCTTGAATTTGTTTCTTTAGAAATCAGAAAGAAGGTCTCAGGTGCATGCAAGCTAGCCAGACACCTCGGTCGTAGAAAGAAGAATGAAAAACGCTCGGGGAAGGTTGAAAAAAATTAAAGCTAGAGTAAAGATGAGAGTGAGCTACAATAATGGAGAGAATATGAATATTATTTTAGCGAGTGCAAAACCTGGCAGCTGTGTGATTTCCACCCACGAGGGCAACTCGAGTACTTTGCACTTTTGTCCACAATAACAACAAATCTTTTAACCTCTGAATTTCCATTTGTCAATACTAATACTCTCCTTCCTTCTATAATTTCCAGATCGATGACTTCTATTTGGAATATTAACACTACTCCATGATCCAGTTTAACGATACATTGGAAAAAACTCCAATAATATTTTGGTCATCGATCAGAAAAAAAGAAGGAAGGAGGAGGTTAAGAGCAAAGACTATTGGATCTTAATTTTTATTCTATTTTTTTATTATTTTTCCTTTTATACTTTCTAATGCTATTATTTCTTTCTTTATAAGGCTATAGAAACTAATATAGCACAACGAGGTATGGATTCAAAATGATGACGATTGGCTATGCGGTTATTTCTCTTTAAAGGAATGGTGAAATATTTTCAATTTTGATGGATGACTTTCACCCTTCAATCTTGACCAGAATCAACAAACATTTTTAAGAGGTTTGGATTAGTATTTCATTCACCAGCTCTTTACTTGCAAGATCTGTTATCATAAATGAGAGACAACAAAATATCACGACATAAGCATATTGTTGAAGACATAATTAGATAAATAAAAGTATTTTTTTTAATAGTTTAAACTTTTGAATAAGTAGTAACATTTGAGAAATTTATGAAATTGATTTAAAACGTGGGATTGTCATAACATTTGAACAAAATAAGATATAAAAATAAAATAAATTACGAAGTGAGCCAGTTGTAGTGTTTCAAACTTTTCGATACTCACATTAATTAGATACTAGTATATGTACCTGCGCGATGCGCGGATCGATTCAAAAAAAAAAGAGCGAAGAGAGATAATAAAAACATATATATATTACAAATTAATTTTAGCGATCGCGATCAAAATAATTAAAACAAAAAACAAATAGATGAATTTGATCATGTTGTCTCTATATTATTATTGCCAAGGTCCACCGATCCCAAATGACTCGTTAAAAAATGGCCTGAGCATGAAATATTTGATCTTCTTTTTTATCAGTAAAATATTTATTCCTCATTATGAGTTATAAAGTAATAATAATAATAATAATAATAATAATAAGATATCAAAAAGTTTAATTTCTTCGTAAGGCGAAAAATCAACTAATTCATTTAGCTTTGCTAATTTATCTGGCGGCTTGCCACTAACTTTTAATAAGCTACCTGACAACAAAAAAATTAAAGAGAGACCAAACAAAATACTCCTACTAATCCATAAGGAGTTAAAGTATGCCTCTAACGGTCTACGGATACCTTGAGCGGGAGATGTGAAATTGCAGCAATTTCAAGCCTGCGCATTGAAGAGTTTGTGATTAAGGAAAATAGGAGAAAAATCATTTATGAGGGAGAGAGTGCGGATGAACAGTCCAAAACGTGGGTATTGTTTCAGTTTTTTTTTTTTACCTTTGCAGTTTTTATTTTCTTATTATTGTGCTGAGTAATTTGCTCTTTGAAGTTTTTTTTTCTGTTGCTTTTAAATTTTAAAAACTTTATGTGAGGAGGGGGAATGGAGGAAGTGGAAGTAGTTGGTGGTTTTTGTTGTTTGAAAAATTTTAAAATTCTGAAAAAAATGTGTCCTTTATATTTTTCTAAATTAATTTAAAATTTCAACAAAGTTGGAGAATTGTCCAAAAAATTTTGTATGTGTCAATTTAATGTTATGTCACTTGTCTTCATAACATTTCTTTGTCTCTCCTACTATATATAAATAGATTATGGTGCTGAGTAATTTGCTCTTTGAAGTTTTTTTTTTTCCTGTTGCTTTTAAAGTTTAAAAACTTTACGTGAGGAGGGTGAATGGAGGAAGTGGGAGTAGTTGGTGGTTTCTATTGTTTGAAAATTTAAAATTTCTGAAAAAATGTGTTCTTACATTTTTTAAAATAAATTTGAAATTCCAACAAAGTTGGAGAATTGTTCAAAAAATTTTGCATGTGCCAATTTAATGTTATGCCACTTTTCATCCTAACATTTCTTTGCCTCTCCTATTATATATAAATATAATAATTTTTGCCGCTCCTATTATATATAAATATAATAGATAGATAGGTAGATTGATCGATGTATATGCAAAAGTGCGTTAGGGTTCTTCAAAACATTACCCATTTTCTCCTAACTAAACATATGTCATTTCGTTCTCTCACAAATGGTGAAGACTCGTACTACCGGTCAGTAGGGCCAGCCACCAGTACCACCAGCCAGGGCCGCGAGAGGCCGAGGCTGCGGTAGAGGTCGTGGCCGCGGTAGAGGCCCTGGTAGGGGTAGAGGTACAGCCCGTATAGCAGCTGGGGCAGTATCGGTTGTCCCAGANCTTTGGTATTGATTTGGTGCCAGGCACTCAACCTATTTCTATTCCACCGTATCGTATGGCACCGGGGATTTGAAGAAATTGAAAGAACAACTTCAGGAACTCCTTGATAAGGAGTTTATTCGGCCTATTGTGTCACCTTGGGGTGCATCAGTTCTATTTGTAAAAAAGAAGGATGGTTCCATAAGAATGTGTNTTGTTGATGCACCAGCTTAGGCACCACATGTGCCTATTGTGATTCCAGGCCTTCAGGAGGCCCTAGCTCAGATTCTGACAGCGTATACTGGCCTTGCTCAGGCGGTCTCTATTTCGAGGNATTTGAGGTCGGGTTATCATCAGCTGAAGATTCGGGATTCAGATATTCTTAAGACAGCTTTTAGGACCCGATATGGCCATTATGAGTTCTTGGTGATGTCTTTTGGGCTGACCAATACCCCACCAGCGTTCATGCATTTGATGGACATTTNTTGCTGTTGCTCAGGATTATGTGGTTCCTGCTATGCCTGAGGATGATCAGCGTAGGTTGGAGAGGTTTAGGAGACTTCAGCCACCACATTTCAGTGGCACAGAGAGGGAGGATGCTCAGGACTTTTTGGGNATTCATTGATGACATCCTGGTGTACTCTCGTAGCCAGGAGGAGCACGCTCAACATTTGAAGATTATATTACAGCGATTGAGGGAGAAGAAGCTTTATGCAAAGTTCTCCAAATGTGAGTTTTGGCTCAGTTCAGTAGCATTCTTGGGACATGTGGTGTCCAGCGAGGGTATTCAGGCGGATCCAAAGAAGATAGAGGCGGTGCAGAGTTGGCCTAGACCATCCTCAGTCACGGAGATTAGGAGCTTTCTTGGTTTGGCGAGTTACTACCGTCGCTTTGTGGGGGGGATTTTCATGTATTGCATCGTCCTTGACCAAATTGACCCAAAAGGGTGCTCCATTCAGGTGGTCGGATGAGTGTGAGGAGAGCTTTCAAAAGCTCAAGACTGCTTTGACCACAACTCTAGTGTTAGTTCTACTATCAACTTCAGGTTCTTACATTGTGTATTGTGATGCCTCGAGGATAGGCATTGGTTGTGTTTTGATGCAGGAGGGTAGGGTGATTGCCTATACCTCGCGCCAGTTGAAGACCCATGAGAAGAACTAACCTGTCCATAATCTTGAGTTAGCAGCCATTGTTCACGCCTTGAAGATTTGGCATCATTATTTGTATGGGGTTCATTGTGAGATCTATACAGATCACCGGAGTCTGCAGTATCTGTTAAAGCAGAAGGATCTTAATTTGCGTCAGCGGAGATGGTTGGAGCTTCTTAAGGACTATGATATCACTATTTTGTACGATCCGGGGAAGGCCAATGTAGTGGCCGATGCTTTGAGTCGCCGGGCAGAGAGTTTAGCATATCTTCCAGCAGCAGAGAGACCTTTGGCATTAGATGTTGATACCTTAGCAGGCCAGCTTTTCAGATTGGATATTTTGGAGCCTAGTCGGGTATTGGCTTGTGTGGTCTCCAGGTCTTCTCTTTATGACCGTATCAGGGAGCGTCAGTATGATGA
>AWOL01S0026976.1:0-16928 GCA_000715115.1 Nicotiana otophora | reverse complement strand
GGGGTGCATCATCTGGCCATGGTTCTCACAGTTCTCATCAGGGCCACTCATCACTTAGTGCCCTTCCAGTTCAGAGTTCGTCCTATGCTCCACCTGTTCAGGGCTTTTCCATGCCAGGTTCTTCTACCAGTCATCCCGGTGCTTGGGGTTCCCTTTAGTTTCCGCCGCCAGCACCAGGGAGTAGTTTTGAGTGTAGGGAGCTTGGGCATATGTGGAGGCAGTGTCCTCATCGTCATGGAGGTCTATCTCAGCAGAGGAGTCAGCCTCCGACTATAGCACCGGTTACCTCACCACCCGCCCAGTCAGCTCGGGTTGGAGGTCAGTCAGCTAGGGGTTGCCCTAGAGGGGGAGGCAGATCAGGGGTTGGTCAGGCCCGTTTCTATGCTCTCCCTGCCAGACCAGACGCTATTGCTTCAGATGCTGTGATTACAGGTATTGTCTCAGTTTGTCACCGAGATGCCTCAGTATTATTTGACCCTGGTTCCACGTATTCATATGTTTCCTCGTATTTTGCCTATTTTATGGATATGCCCCGTGAGTCCTTAGTTTCATCTGTACATGTATCTTCTCTTGTGGGCGATACTATTATTGTGGACGACGTATATCGGTCATGTGTAGTGACTATTGGGGGTCTGAAGACCCGAGTGGATCTATTGTTGCTCAGTATGGTTGACTTTGATGTGATATTGGGTATGGATTGGTTATCTCCATGTCATGCTGTTCTAGATTGTCATGCTAAGACGGTGACGTTGTCTATGCCGGGAATTCCGAGGGTTGAGTGAAGCGGTTCTANATCAGAGACCGGGTGGCTTGCTTCAGAGGTTAGAGATCCTAGAGTGGAAGTGGGAGCAGATCACAATGGACTTTGTAGTTGGGCTCCCACGGACTTCGAGGAAGTTCGGCGCTAGTTCCACGATAGACGCCATCACGACAGGGGTTAGTTTTGGGTCGTGACAAGGAGTCCATCCAGAGTCTGTACACACCCCAAGTGAGCGCAGGTACCTACTGAGTGCGAGTACCGAGTGCTGAGTGATTGAGATGAATGAGTGACTATAAGAAAATAGTGATCGTGAGGTTGGAGTGAATGGGATGACTGAGTGACTGTTGCTCTGAGAGGATCTATTGACTTCATTATTGTTGCACTTGAGCTGTCATATATCACTGTCTTGAAAATGGCTGAGAGATATTATCTTCTGTTTCAGTTGAACTTGACAACTGTTTTGGCTTTAATAGTCGAACTTGAAAGCATGCCTATTTTTCTATGTTGAAATCAGTGTAATTGAACTTTGACTGTGAAGCTCGNTGAGAAGGGTTGCCTATCTTATTTGGCTTTTGTGAGGGATGTTAGTGCAGAGACTCCTGTTATTAATTATGTTCCGGTGGTACGTGATTTTTCGGATGTGTTTCCTGCAAACCTACCGGGCATGCCGCCTGACAGGNGTGGCTCGGTGTCTCAACTGTCAGCAGGTTAAGTATGAGCATCAGAGACCGGGTGGCTTGCTTCAGAGGTTAGAGATCCTAGAGTGGAAGTGGGAGCAGATCACAATGGACTTTGTAGTTGGGCTCCCACGGACTTCGAGGAAGTTCGGCGCTAGTTCCACGATAGACGCCATCACGACAGGGGTTAGTTTTGGGTCGTGACAAGGAGTCCATCCAGAGTCTGTACACACCCCAAGTGAGCGCAGGTACCTACTGAGTGCGAGTACCGAGTGCTGAGTGATTGAGATGAATGAGTGACTATAAGAAAATAGTGATCGTGAGGTTGGAGTGAATGGGATGACTGAGTGACTGTTGCTCTGAGAGGATCTATTGACTTCATTATTGTTGCACTTGAGCTGTCATATATCACTGTCTTGAAAATGGCTGAGAGATATTATCTTCTGTTTCAGTTGAACTTGACAACTGTTTTGGCTTTAATAGTCGAACTTGAAAGCATGCCTATTTTTCTATGTTGAAATCAGTGTAATTGAACTTTGACTGTGAAGCTCGTCACTACCTTCAGTTCTTTATTTAGTCTTGTTACTTACTGAGTTGGTTGTACTCACGCTACACCCTGCACTTCGTGTGTAGATTCAGGTGTTTCCGGACACGATGGGTGTTGATTTCAGCGCACAGTTGATATTCTGTAGATTCTGAGGTAGTTGTCGGTGTTCCGCAGACCTTATCTCTCTTTCCCTATCTTTCTGCTTATTGTATTTAGTTTCAGACTATATTAAATAATATTTTTCAGACTTGTGATGTATAGATGATCATGTACTCTGTAACACTTCGATAGCTGGGAATTTCTGCGTTGTGTTTTGGGTTTCTATCCCTATTTTAGGAGAACTTTTATTATTTAAACTACTTTAATTCATTTCTGTTAAGGGTGTTGGAATTATTTTGAAATATCAGCTTGCTTAGTATCACGTTAGATGTCATCACGATATGTTAGGATTTTGAGTCATGACACTTTGTATACACTTTATTCGCGACATACTATTCTAATAGAGAAATGGGAGCTTTGTCTAACCCATATAACCCGTTTGGATTCTACACAATATGTAATCGTTGATGAAACTTCTCTTGGTCTTTGTATGCATGTTCTGTTCGAATACGAGGTAAGATCTTAGAATTACTTGCTTACAAATCCAAAATGAGAAGGAACAAGCTGTAAGCGCATGTACTCATATGTATTTGCGTCATGTATTCATGAATACAATAACAAAAAGCGTCTAAAACCAGAATAATCCAGCTGTACGCGCATGTATTCACATGTATTCGGGACATGTATTCATGAATACAGTAACGACAATCCCTTAAAAATAGGTATGTCCAACTGTCTAAGAGAGGAAAAAAAAAACATAAATAGTGTATTTCATGCCTCAATGGTAATATATACCATAAAATATTTATTTTACTATAAAATAAAAAATGTAGCTATATAAAATAATATTTTAAAATGATTTTAGTTTATAATAAATAGCGTGTACTAGATAAAATTTCCTATAATATTCAAACTCTAAATGAGATCCACTTAGGATATAAAGCTGTCCGGGCCTCTTTTCCTTGTCCAATGTGAGATTCTCCTAGACACACCTCTCGATCCTCCACTATAACATTATTACAAAAGACGGTAGGTGCATTATTTAAGGTTGATCAGCATTGGTAGATATATATAAGTAGTATTTATAATGTGATATATATAGTGGTGATCACCCTCCACTTCCAACTAAGAGGTCGTGAGTTCGAGTCACCCCAAGAGCAAGGTGGAGAGTTCTTAGAGGGATGGAGCCGATGGTCTATCGGAAACAACCTCAATACTCCAGGGCAGGGGTAAGATTTGCGTACACACTATCCTCCCCAAACCCTACTAGTGAGATTATACTGGATTGTTATTGTTGTTATAATGTGATAATGATTTCCAATTGATAGATATACAGTATTTTAATACAATTTTTATAATAATATAGGATCAAAAAGAGGTTAATTATGATCCATGTGAACCTAGTACCTTCACCATTATTACTCACTATCGGTTGGTGGAAAAGACACATTTGAGTTAAATATCCAATTTCGGACATGCCAAATACAGTATTACCCCGTTACACAAACCTATTTCTTTTTTAGTTAGTTAAAAAAAAATTAACTATTTCTAAATTAGGTAGCAATTTAAATTCCCGTATTACCTATTCTTTCTTTCAAAAACTGATCTGGATCCACTGAATTTAAAAGTCACATAATTTATGAATGTTTTATTAAGTTGAAATGTCATTGTTTAAAACGTTGTGCACGTGTCAAACTTTTTCATGTTTGATTTGATTCGTGGCTTTTCCAATTTTTTCTTCCTCACTCCTGACAAGATTTTCATTTACCTTTAGCTGGATCTTTCTTATTGCAAGTAAATTTCCTCTTCTTTGTTTTTCTTCTTTCAGTCATTTGTAAATTTCTTAATAACTCCATTTTCATCCTAATCAACTGCTAGAGCATTAAAATATAAAGCTGCACTATTTGACCAAATTCACAAGATAATCATCAAACAAACACGAGCAAGGATTATTAAAAACCTATAGCTGAACAACACCAATTAATTTTCAAAAATAGACAATTTGCTTATAAATTGTGTGCATGGTAGTGTCAACCATCAGAATTACAGAAGAACAAAGAACAATCTTATCTCCAACAAAATAATTTTGGCATCCCCATTCCAAGAATAGCAATTGTAATGAAAATTTAATTTTCTTAGTAGTAGGTCCTTAAACAGCTTAAGTAAATGCATGAACCTCAACCATTTCATGATTATAGAGAACAAACAATACATAATCTTATTTCCTGCAAAATAATTTTAGAAAATTTTAAATTTATTTGTCGAAAGTCTTCAAAAAAGCAGACTAATTTATGACTTTGGAAGGAGTAAAGTATGAGAAAATGGACACCTCAATTAATGTGTAAGAAGAAATGGGACACGTTGGTGTGCTCTGACTGTTTATTTCTTTTTACTCTGTTTTCCGCGTAATCAGTGGGCCTTTAAGGGTATTTTTGTCGCTTGTTATAGATTTAAGTGATATGGCAAAAGTCTTTCCTTAAATATTAAATTTCGTGCTCAATCAAATATATTCACAAAAATTGGAATGGAGGAGGTATAATTTTTCTTTTGGAATTTAACTTATTTGTTTTCCTTGCTTCTTAGAGCCTGCTTTTTAATTTTTGAAAGTGTTCGACAACCAAAAAAATAGCTTAAAAAAGTTAAAACCTGCTTAAAAAAAGTCAAAACCAATAAATTGGGTAAACCCAACTTTTTCGAAATTGGCTTAAAAGTCATATTGCTTTCACCAAGAATATTATATTTTTATGCCTTATAATATTTTTTAATTCCGAAATTACTCCTAAATAGAAAACCCTAAAACATATTATCTTTTTCTTTTCTACATTCTCGTTGGAGCCTCTACTTTGTTCTTCCATAACTTTCCTTCTTTTCCTTCATTTCTTTCTTTACTTTCATCATTATTTTCCCCTCTTTTTCCTCTCCTTTCTTTCTTCCTAGTGCTGCTCCCTTTCCCGTCACACTCCTTTTAATGTCAAATTTGACACGCAATTGACGCAAGAGAAAGATTGTTATTATATGTTATTTGACAGGCAATTGACGCACTTGACAGGCAATTTTAGTCAAATTATTATTATATGTTATTTAAATAAATAATTTATATATATTAAAAATAATTTTATCTAATCATTGAGAACTTAACGAGAACTAGATATAAATCAATTTAGCATTAAAAACTTGTAATAATTAGCTTCTTTTTAGTGTTACGGGCTTTAAGGATATTTCAATCATTTTAACAGAAAAAAGTGTTTACTATCACTTGTAAACACTTTTATCCAAATAAGTAACAGCTTATTTATAAAATAAGCTCTAACAATTAAATAAAATTAGCTTTTAAGCATAAGATTAGTAATATAGTTTAAGTTGGAATCTACCCAACTCTCTACCATCATAATGTGGCTTTCTATTAAAAAGAAAAAGAAACTGAAAGCAGGAAATATGATTCATAGAGGTTACCAAGTAACTGCTTATTTATAAAATAAGCTCTAACAATTTAAAAAAATAGCTTTTAAGATAAGATTAGTAATATAGTTTAAGTTGGAATCTACCCAACTCTCCACTATCATAATGTGGCTTTCTATTAAAAAGAAAAAGAAACTGAAAGCAGGAAATATGATTCATAGAGGTTACCAAGTAACTGCTTATTTATAAAATAAGCTCTAACAATTTAAAAAAATAGCTTTTAAGATAAGATTAGTAATATAGTTTAAGTTGGAATCTACCCAACTCTCCACTATCATAATGTGGCTTTCTATTAAAAAGAAAAAGAAACTGAAAGCAGGAAATATGATTCATAGAGGTTACTACTCCACCCCTTCATGTTGAGATTGGCATGTCTTTGCATTTTATCCCCAAACTTGAAAAACAAAATGTTACAAAGCGTTTATCCAAAACTTTCTAAAAGTTTTTGGAACAAATGTTCTTTTTAATTATTTTCTTGAAGTGTTGATTAAGGGGTGATTTTTAAACAATTTATTCAAAAATCTCGCCTTCCACTGATAAAACACAGCAAAATCGTCAAAAAAAACTTCAACTGTGTAGACAAGTGTTCTAACTTATACAAACTGTTTTTAACTTTTTTTCCAAACGTTATCTAATTAGCTAAAATCCAAGTCCACCTGAGAAAAGAAGTAGCAGCAACGTCTTTGTACTAAATATCTATTTCCAGAATCTTTTTAAAACACCTTGTTACAACAACTTATGTGAATTTCCCAATGTGCACAATGCCTAGTTTGAATATCCCACTTCTCCCATGCATATTCCTCGTTCTTTTTTTCTTGCTCATCAGCCAAAGATGTTGTTATGGAAGCTACACACCTTTGGGATTTGACTGCTCAAACACCAGTACTTACATTCAAAATAGCTCTTATCCATCTAACCTCAATTTGCTACTATCCAATTTATCAAATGCCTCTAGCAAAAACAGTTATTACAACTCCACTACTGGCGGTGAAGATGGTTCTGAAACAATTTATGGCATGTTTCTCTGTCTAAATGATGCCACCAAGAACCAATGCCAAGATTGTGTGAGTAGTGCTACTAAATACATAATCCAGCATTGCCCCAACAGAAAAATGGCTATGGTTTCGTATGACTACTGCTTCTTACGATATTCAAATCAATCGATATTTCCTGAGCCAAATCCATCCATATTTATCCATCCAGTTGATTCCAGTTCTTATGTGGAACATAATCCAATCCCAATTAACGTTGAACCACATAGGTTCAGAAAGATGCTAAGAGACACGATGGATGAAATTGCAACTCAGGCTGCTAATGATCGCTCAGGAAAAAGAGTTGCAACTAAAGAAACCAATTTTACTGACCAGATAACAATTTATGCACTTTCTCAGTGCACTCCTGATCTTTCTACTTCTGCCTGCCTAAAGTGCCTTAAAACTGTGATAACCAAGTTCCCAGTCTGCTGTACTGGGCAAAGGGGTGCTAGGATTTTCTATCCTAGCTGTTATATCAGGTATGCAGAGGCGGAGTTAGGTGGACACAATGAGATTCAATTGAATTGTCTTTGTCCGAAAACTCTACTGTTTAAATATGGCAAATATTACCTTGACATAAGAAAATATTCTAGTGTAGTAGCAAAAGTGTGACATTCTTTTATTCTTTTTGAGTTCCCTACTCTGCTACTGCAGGTATGAAGTGTATTCTTTCTACACAACCAAAACAGTACCTGTGCCTCCTCTTGCTCCGCCTCCGTCCAAAAGTAAAGGTTGAGTTTACTAATATTGATATGCCAGATATATAGTATATATGGAGACGATGACTAGTTTTCTTCTGTTCATTAGATATGTAATGTAATCTGGAATAAAGTACTTCAAAAACTGTATACAACCTTTAAAATTTATACTATAAAGAAAATACTATTCGAGGAACAATATCATACAATTTTGGGATATCCCCAACTTTATATCGTTGTGGTTGATGATATATAGCCAAGGTTTTCATCAGGATCGATATTTTGATGTAGGTCATCACGATAAAATGAGAAAGAAAGTAATTGTTGGCACAATAGTTCTCATTGTGTTGATTCTACTATTCAGTGGAATCTTTCTTTTGCGACGGTGGAGAATGAAGAAAAGCAAAGCTCCAAAAATGGAGCTGAGTGGTAAAATCCGATGACTCTTATGACTTTAGTACAATTTAACTCGTTCACTAACCTTACCCTTTTTTCTATTTTATAGATGATCTCTTGAGTGGGATTGTAACAGCTGAGTCCTTGCAATATGACTTTAGTACAATAGAAATAGCCACAAACTGCTTCTCTGCGCAAAATGAAATCGGTAAAGGTGGATTCGGTGATGTGTATAAGGTAAAGTCAGTCATTTCAGATTCATGACTCCAGCCATGGTTTTTGTCAAGGATTTAACTTATAGACTGATAATGTAAAAATATTTTACACTATGAGTGTATTTTAACATGATTTAGCAGGTAATCTATCTTATTTTCCAGGTTATTAGTCATCTTTATGGATTAGTACCTGTAGTTGTATTTTAGGTAATAGTATGAATTTTTTTTTTTACAATGCCTAGAAGGTAAACTCATTTGTAAAACCAAAATATTTCATTCATATATTGTTACTTTCAGGGGGAACTTATTACTGGACAAGAAATAGCCGTAAAAAGGCTATCAAGAAGGTCAAGGCAAGGTGTAGAAGAATTCAAGAATGAGGTTGTACTCGTAGCAAAGCTTCAACACAGAAATTTAGTGAGACTACTCGGTTTTTGCTTGGAAGGGGAAGAAAAGATACTCATCTACGAGTTCGTGCCAAACAAAAGCCTCGACTACTTTTTATTTGGTTGGTTGGTTTTTATGTAGTTAGATTCATTTTCTTTCTTTAAAAATTTCCTGCATCTTCTACTATGGATATCTTGAGTTATCTACACCCCGTTCAAGTTAATAAGCCAGAAACATTTGGGTAAGAATGGTCCGAAGGGGTTCACTTCAATCACACATTTTTTGAAAAACTATACCGGAGAATTAGGGTACGCAAAAAAAATCATTTTTGTTTATATATAAATTGTGAATCCTTTTAATGTAAGAGCTGATTTTAGTATAAGGACAAGGTGGTTCAAAATTTGTTTTAGGTTGTAGGTCTGAATCTTTCTTTTCGTCTTTTCGTATACTTGAGCCGAGGGTCTTTCAGAAACAGCCTCTCTATCCCATCGGGGTAGAAGTAAGGTCTGCGTACACACTATCCTCCCCAGACCCCACTTGTGGGACTACACTGGGTTGTTGTTGTAGGTCTGAATCTTAAGTGTGGCAATTTTACATTTTTGTCAATCCTCCTGCTAAGGGCTTCGCCACTGGTCATTGGTATTGTCTTCTATATATTCTCATGCCTACTGTAAGCTCTCTACAGAGATGTTCTATCTAACTTGAAATATTCATCTTACTGAGGATAAAGACACGAAGAAGCAGGCATTATTGAATTGGTCAGTACGTGACAAGATTATTAGAGGAATAGTACGAGGATTAGTTTATCTTCATGAAGATTCTCGTCCTCGAATCATACATCGTGATCTCAAAGCAAGCAATATATTGTTAGACAAAGACATGAACCCAAAAATTTCAGATTTCGGCATGGCTAGAATTTTTGGAGTTGATCAAACTGAAGGAAGCACTGACATAATTGTTGGGACATAGTAAGAGTTTATTTTCCGCAACAACTTTAGATATTAATGTACCTTTCTTCTCTTTTATACGTCCATAATATTCTATTTCTATTGCTATCTAGTAGCTACACCGTGAAGGATTAAATTCTCACCAATAGTTCTTAATATAGGGTTAAATTTAACTTGAAATTTTATGAATCGTCGGTGCTTCAAGAACTATATTAATGCGATTTATTTTTCTTTGTTAGTGGTTACATGTCTCCGGAATATGCAATGCATGGTCAATTCTCTGTGAAGTCTGATGTATTCAGTTTTGGCGTGCTTCTTTTGGAGATAATAAGCGGCAAGACAATTAGAACTCATTATCAAGAAGATGGATTACATGACCTTCTTACCCACGTAAGTGTTAATTAATATTGTAAAATGCCCTCTATTTGCTATTTAAATTTTAGTGTATATTTCAATTTTACTCCCTCTAATAAGATTCGGAAATATCTTATCCTTTATCATCCTACATCATTAGATTATTTTAAAGTTTTTCTTGCGCAATCAAAGTTAATTTTACATACACAGCAGACTACTCTTCATAGTAAGCCTGATACGATAATCTAAAAACTGGAGTAATAATCTGTTATAAGCGGTTAATCTATATCTATATATTATTAAAAGGAGAGGAAAAAGTATTCTTCTTAAGCCAAGTGGTAGCCTAGAAAAAAGTCACATGGCATAAGTAGTTAATAATTAGTTATTTAGTTAATAATTAGTTATTGGTTATTGTTTTTGTATTTAAATATTTATAATATAATAAAATAAAATATTTTATAATAAAAACTAAAATTAACAAAAATAACTGTTCATTCAAATTGGAGGGTAGTTTCAAGTTGGAGTTTTTAAATTGTTTTAAAATAAAAAACTAAAATAACAAAATATAATGCCAATTCAAAATTTCTTTGTTTTCCTTAATAATTTTTCTTTTTCTTTTTCATACTACAAAGTTTATTTATTCAGAAAATATTATTGAGAATAATAGAATAAAATATAAATTATAAAAATATATATCTTCTATTACATTATTAAAAGAAACAACAACAACAACAACCCAGTATAATCCCACTAGTGGGGTCTGGGGAGGGTAGTGTGTACGCAGACCTTACCCCTACCCTGGGGTAGAGAGGCTGTTTCCAAATGACCCTCGGCATCCTTCCCTCCAAGAACTCCCCACCTTGCTCTTGGGGTGACTCGAACTCACAACCTCTTGGTTGGAAGTGGAGGGTGCTTACCATCAGAGCAACCCACCTTGTCTTATTATTAAAAGAAAGTAGCATACAAAAATTTAAATAAAGTAATATGCTAATAAAATTTTCTATTAACAATGAAATAATACTAAATATGAATAGTATAATAAAGAAAAATACAAAACAAAAAAGTTATTCAATGACTAAATAAGTCTCTTTAATTTAATGGAGATTTTATTCATTAAAGTTCAGATAATATTATTGAGAACAATAGGATATAATTTAAAATAAAAAATATTTAAAGAGTACTAAAATATATATCTTCAATTATATTACAAAAAGAAAGTATAGTAGATAAACATATTATACAAAGTAATATTCTAATAAAAATTTCTATTACCAATGTAAAAATACTAAATATAGGATAAGTATAATAAAAAAATATAGAACAAAAAAGTTATTCAATGACTATACAAGTCTCTTTAATTTAATAGAGCTTTTATTCATTAAAATTCGGACAATATTAATCAGAACATTGGAATAATATTAAAATAAAAATAGTATTTCAAGAGTAATAAAATATATATCTTCTATTATATTACAAAAAAAGTAGCATACAAAAATTTAAATAAAGTAATATGCTAATAAACGTTTCTATTAACAATGAAATAATACTAAATATGGAGAGTATAATAAAGACAAATACAAAACAAAAAAGCTATTCGATGACTAAATAAGTTTCTTTAATTTAATGGAGATTTTATTCATTAAAGTTCATATAATATTATTGATAACAATAGGATAAAATTTAAAATAAAAAATATTTAAAGAGTACTAAAATATATATCTTCTATTATATTACAAAAAGAAGTATAGTAGATAAAAATATTAAACAAAGTAATATGCTAATAAAAATTTCTATTACCAATAAAAAAATACTAAATATAGGATAAGTATAATAAAAAACAATATAGAACAAAAAAGTTATTCAATGACTATACAAGTATCTTTAATTTAATAGAGCTTTTATTCATGTAAATTCAGACAATATTATTGAGAACATTAGAATAATATTAAAATAAAAACAGTATTTCAAGAGTAATAAAATATATATCTTCTATTATATTACAAAAAAAAGTAGCATATAAAAATTTAAATAAAGTAATATGCTAATAAAAGTTTCTATTAACAATGAAATAATATTAAATATGGATAGTATAATAAATAAAAATACAAAACAAAAAAGTTATTAGATGACTAAATAAGTCTCTTTAATTTAATGGGGATTTTATTCATTAAAGTTCAGATAATATTATTGAGAACAATCTATATATTATTAAAAGGAGAGAAAATAGCCCTCTCCTTAAGCCAAGTGGTAGCCTAAAAAAAAATCTACATGGCATAAGTAGTTAATAATTAGTTATTTAGCTAATAATTAGTTATTGGTTATTATTTTTGTATTTAAATATTTATAAAATAATAAAATAGAACATTTTATAATAAAAAACGAAATTTAACAAAAACAACTGTCCATTCAAATTGGACGGTAGTTTCAAGTTGGAGTTTTTAATTTATTTTAAAATAAAAAACAAAAATTACGAAAAATAATGCAAATTCAAAATTTCTCTGTTTTCATTAATAATTTTTGTTTTTCTTTTTAAAACTACAAAGTTAATTTATTCAGAAAATATTATTGAGAATAATAGAATAAAATATAAATTATAAAAATATATATCTTCTATTATATCATTAAAAGAAAGTAGCATACAAAAATTTAAATAAAGTAATATGCTATTAAAAGTTTCTATTAACAATGAAATAATACTAAATATGGATAATATAATAAAGAAAAATACAAAACAAAAAGTTATTCGATGACTATGTAAGTCTCTTTAATTTAATAGAGATTTTATTCATTAAAGTTTAAATAATATTATTGAGAACAATAAGATAAGATTTAAAATAAAATATATTTAAAGAGTACTAAAATATATATCTTCTATTATATTACAAAATGAAAGTATAGTAGAAAAAAGATTAAACAAAGTAATATGCTAATAAAAATTTCTATTACTAATGTAAAAATACTAAATATTAGATAAGTATAATAAAAAACAATATAGAACAAAAAAGTTATTCAATGACTATACAAGCCTCTTTAGTTTAATAGTGTTTTTATTCATTAAAATTCAGACAATATTGTTGAGAACATTGGAATAAAATTAAACTAAAAATAGTATTTCAAGAGTAATAAAATATATATCTTCTATTATATTACAAAACAAAGTGGTAGACAAAAATATTAAACAAAGTAATATGCTAATAAAAATTTCTATTAACAATACAATTATATTAAATATTGGATAATATAATAACGAAAAATACATAACAAAAAATAACTAATTGACTATATAAGTCCCTTTAATTTAATAGAGATTTTATTCATTAAAATTCAGATAATATTATTGACAACAACAGAATAAAATTTAAAATAAAAAATATTTCAACATTAATAAAATATATATCTTCTCTTATATTACAAAAAGAAAGCATGCAGACAAAAAAGATTTTATTATTGAGTATATCATATTGATAAATAAGATGAAATTGAAATTTATTAAAGCAATACGATCTAATATGTTCAAACAAGTCCGATCATAATTTAATTTAATTAATATTAATCTCGCATCGCGCGGGCATAACTACTAGTTCATACTAGGGGTGACAAAATGGTTAAAAGAACACAGTTAACCACCCATATTATTCACTAAAAAATGGGTTGGATAATGAACTTTTTAAAAATGAGTCAAATATGGATAAGAACCATATTATCTATTTAGAAAATGAATAACTAATAAATTTAACTTTTACATTTGTAAAACCTCAAATTGGGGGTTCCTCAAATTTGGGAGTCTAGGAATTCTCCAAAAAATGTTCGTATTCAAGAAATCATGGATAATATGGTTACCCATATTATCCGTTGGTTAACCCGTTTTTTATCCGTATTAAATATGGGTCGGGTCGGATAAATTTTTTCATTACCCGTTTTCGACCCGAACTATATCCAACCCGACCCGCCCGTTTGCCACTCCTAGTCAGTGGCGAAGCCAGGAAATTCAATAAGGGCGTTCAAACATTTGCCAGTGGGCTATGTAAGGGTATTTAAAGTCTATTTTTAATCAATAACAAATAATATTTTACGTTATGCGGAACGCAAAGAAACGTTCGCCCCTGCTCCTAGTTCATACTAACAGCTTAAAGAAAAGTTTAACAGTCAGTGATTTTCTTTTAAACGTGACTTTTGAACCTGAGATGAACCTCTGTATCTATAGGCTTGGAAGCTATGGAAAGATGACAGAGCTATGGAATTTGTAGATCCAACTCTTATTAATGGTGACTCAAAGTCGTTGTCTGAAGTTGTGAGATGTTTACATATTGGACTGTTATGCGTTCAAAATGATGTCGACGAAAGACCAACAACTGCTTTGATAGCTCATATTCTCAGTACTGATTCTGCTACTCTGCCACAGCCAAATCCACCTACATCTTTCAAGACTTATGCAGGAATGAAAACGATAAATCAACTCACAAACAAATCCATTCCATTACCTATACTCCAAGAATCAATTACTGAACTCTGTCCAAGGTAGTCTTATGGAAAAGGTTATTTCATAATTGGAAGCATCAAATGTAAACTGCATTGCATATTTTGTTCATTGTAGATAGGGATTTTGCGAAACTCTAGTGACTTAATTATTTAAGGTACTTCCCCTCGTTAAGTTCAACTTTATGATTGGTAAGCAAAAGGATCTAATGAGCTTGGGGAGGAAAATTTACCTTTTTGTTGTGTTTTCTTCTGTTTAGTTTACGTTTTTCCTTATGACAACAATACTGTTTGGGTTTCAGTACATATAGCAGCTGAATGCTACAAATGAAACCAAGTCATCAGTTTTATTTGTAAAACAATCATGCAGTGCCCTATTTGACGGCTCCCATGTAATGTGAACTCACTTTTTAAAAAAATTTTAACTGGTATCCCAATTCCCAAGTAATCAGGACAAGTTGCTTCTGCTCTGCTTTTCCTTCTCCTCCTCCTCCTTCTTATTAGTTAATGTGAAAATAGATGTGACGATGGATTTATATGGTGTTTGTGAGCAGGTTTTAAGATGCTTTAACAGTAGTGAGTTGCTATGGCACTTCTTTCTTTGTTATGCTTAGGGTTTCTTCTCCTTTTTCTTAGTTGCAATATAGACTTGTTAGCTTTGTTGTTGTTTTGACAAATTAATGATTGAGATTTGTTCTTTTTGATATTTGAAAGATATATTTTAAATTTGAGCTTATTTGGAGTAGATTTGGACATTGAATCGTGTGTTGGATTATTGAAATTCGAAGAACAAACTTCTATTTCCTAGCAATTTGCACATCATACTAATTAGTCTTAGTCTAATTCATCTTAAGTGCATGCAAATATTTAGCTGCTCTTCAAACTAATTAGTCTTAATTGCACTTTGAAGTTTACACGACGTAACTTTAGATGTGATTGTTTGAAGTTTGCACTGTCGGGCAAGAACTTCATATGCGAACATTATCCGAAATTTGTAACTTCGCATCTGAAATTTGCGGTATCAGGAGAACTTTAGACACGAACACTTCTTACTTCATACGCGAATTCTTGGAACTTCAGATGCGATGTTTGATGTGTGTCCAAGGTGGATAAAATTACAATTTTTTGTGCAATGAGGGTAAAGTTCAATGGTGGCCTAAAACTCGGGTATATCTACACTTCCGTTGTTTTAAAATAGAATGGCGTAACAACACAATTATGTTGTGGATTGATGTTGGTATTAACTTGTATGCATCTCGACTATTTGCTCCCAAAACTGAGACAGTCGTCAAACCCTGTTTCCTATAATAAAAGTGTAAATTTCGGCATTTTCCTCGCTAACATATTACTTAAATTCAGTACATATATATATATATATATCTGCAGCAAACATTTCTGAGCTCTGCTTCTCACCAAAACCCTCTTTCTCTCTACCCTAAATCCAATTTAAACTAAAGATTACATTAAATCCATTTATAAAAATAAAATAAAAGTCTCCTTTTATCCGATAAAAAGACATTCAATTCTCTTTATTTGATATGTCTTACTAATCTAGAGATTGATTTACATACATTAAATACGTTTATATACGTATGTGTACTTATGTATAGCAGCAAATACATAGTATGAAATACATTCAGGAGGTGAGAGTGAATAGTTTGCGAAACTCGGTGCCCATCTCGAATTGGATGCTTGAAGAGGTACCAAAATCTCCAAAAATATTTAAGTTCTCAAAGAGGTAGTATTTGTAGAGATTTGGTCTTCTTTTCTTTCTTTTGTACTATATATTTTAAAGTGCCCTCTAAAGCAAGACTTGGAATTTCAAGAATCCAGTTTAAGATCCACTTCAGGATCATGTTTTCTTGCTTCAACAAATTGGAGCTTTGTCCATTAGTCCTAATAAGGAAGACTATCTACATTGGCAAGGGTAGAGTTAGATACCAAGGTACGGATTCGGGCAAACCTAGTAACCTTAGTCCAAAAACTGTACTTGTCTTTAAAAAGTCATATAACATAGACATCCCAGAGGGTTAGTGGTGCACGATTCGAAACTCGATGGAAAAATGATTCGCTCATCTATCCTTCTCCACTTAATATCAGGTTTTTGACTGTGGCAAAGCTCAAACCAAGTTGTGGGACATGTTTCTCACTCTTTTGGGCCTCAAATGGACCATATGCCTAGAACTGTTTTGGATCTTCTACAGGGGTGGGATGTTAGGGGGCAGAGAGGCATATGCACAACACTGGAATGTCATTGCAACTATTTGGAAAAGAGGAATGCTAGAATTTTAGAAGACAAAAAGGAGAATATTGTTAATTTTAAGTTCAAGTGTATACTTTTGCTTTCTTTTAGGGACAATAAGGGTGGCAAGTGGGCCGAGCCCGATCCTAAGTGGGCTTCGCGGGCCCGGTCCTAAGTGGGCAGGTCTTATGCGGTCCGGTCCTAAATGGTCCCGGGCTTCGCGGGCTTATTGCTGGAAGCGTCTCGGGGCCGGGACGACGAACTAACGGTCCCGGGTTATGTGGGCCGGTCTCGGGCCTAAATGGGCCCAAACGGGCAAAAGCGGGCCCAACAGAAACTTTCTATTTTTAATTTTTTTTATAGAAGTTAGAGAAAAAAAATAGTAATAAAGATATATAAGCTATATTCGATTTATATACTATATATACATCTTAAAATATATATATACTATATTATATATACATAGTATACATCTTAAAATATATTATATATACATCTTAAGATATACTATATATACATAATATACTAGATATATATATAGTATAGTATAGTATATCTCAAGATATATATACATCTTAAGATATATAAGCTATATATATATATATATATATATATATATATATATATATATAAGTTT
>AWOL01S0026959.1:0-20008 GCA_000715115.1 Nicotiana otophora | reverse complement strand
ATATATATATATATATATATACACTTTTAAAATAGTACATATGCATCATCATTTAGTTTATAATCATATTCAAGTATTTTTCATAATTTTCCATAATGTTTAAAGTCTTTAAATCAATTTATTTCGGCATTTTTATACCGTGTAATTATCCTTCAAATTATTATTTTTATAATGATTTAATCATCCAAACTTATCATTTACACCAACATGTATGTTTTTAAATATTTTACTGCATTTTTAGGCTAATTACACATTTTTGCAATAATAGCCCATATTCATGTATAATTACATTATTTATGCAAAAAATAATTTTTTATATTTTATAATGTTAATTAATTATTTTAATAATTTTAGTGCACAAATAATATTTTGTTATTTATTAATTACTTTTATAAATTATTTGTTTATTAAATATTGTGTATTTAATAACTAGCCTAAAATTCTACCTATTTTCGGACCAATTACTGGCCCTAAATCTAACAACCTAGCCCAAACAACCCCCCAACCCAATCAATTAACCCAACCCCACAACCCAGTCGCGACCAATCTAAACCAACCCGGCCCAAGACCCCTTCTAATCGTGGCTGTTGATTTCTGAGATCAACGACCCACATTACTCCCTCCCTTTTAATTACCCTAAGAACCCCCTAACCCTAATCATTGTCACCAGCCGCCGCCCCTAAATCCTCTCTTCTCTTCTCTCCTGTCAAACCCAAGCAGCCGTCTCTCTTATTATATCTCCGAATTAAGGGATATTAGCTTCAACCGTTTGAATCTGGATAATATTTAGTCCATATACAGCACGACCATGGTTATATGGTTCCGATTAGCCGAGATTTCGGCCAATCTTCGACTTCTGTCAACTAGGGTTTGAATTCTCCTTCGTTTCTTAACTGATACTTTTCCTTTTCTGTGTTTGACTACTCTTTTTCCTTCTGTTTCCCTATTTTCTACTTTATCTATTGCCGTAAATTTGACTCTAAATGATTTTCGGTATTTTTGGTATTATTTGTGTGTTTCACTGTTGATTTACTGAACCCCTTTGATTTATACCCTAAATTTAAAGCTTTATTATGTTATTTCTGCTTTATCTCGTTCTATACTTTGGTTCTTGGCCGGCTGAAAGCCAGGGCCACTAAATTCTGGGCTCTTGCTTCTCGTTGATGTTCAGAACACTGTGGACTTTTGTTCTTTCTTGTATTTTCGTTTAACTACTAAAAGCATGCCTAAACATGATTCGAGTAAATTAGATTCTTCTCAATGTGTTACTATTGTTTGGGATCTTTGCACTTGTAAGCATCTCTGTGGTGTCTTATTTTGCTTTAGGCTATCAATCTTATTGTGTGAACATGCTTTACTTGCATAATTTGTATCCCCTTTAGTCGACTAGTCAATTGTGTTCAAAACATGAATGTTTACATCTATTCTATGGAACAAGTTTATTCTGAATTTCTGTGGTTATATCTTGCTTATGTAGCATGTTTTAATCCTGTCAATCACGACTAGTTCTCTATTAATATGCCCCTTTAGCATGTTTTTGCTCCCCTGATTCACTAGTAGTCGTAGTAATCTGTTTCCCCATCATGCCTAAATGTAGTTCGGCCACCAAATTATGTGACTATTTCATAACACTAGGACTTATACTTAGTATAATTGGAACCTTTTCTTTTGTATTATGAGTTGTGTATGATACTTTTCATCGATCCTGCGAACTTGTTCTTCCCTTGACTTTCATAATGTAGGACTGTTTAGGCACTAAGTGTTGAACCTATTTTCTAAATCTTTGCTAAGTTTGTTCTTAAACTCTGTGACTTGTTCAACTATTTGCTATATATGCAACTTGACTATGTCTGTATCCCTTAGTTTTGTCTCTCAACCGTGGTTTACTTCACTTGTTACCTGGGCTCTTTTTAGCTCTCATTCTTAGCCTGGCAGAAAGCCAAGGCTACCTAGGTTCTATCATCAACCTCCCTAGTGTGAGCACTGCTCGGGGTCCAATTGAGACCCTTGTGAACGTTGACACACTAAGACTTGGTCCTTAGTCATTCCTTGAATATCCTCTATTAACCTCCCTAGTGTGAGCACTGCCCTGGGTTCTTTGCCACCTTCCTAATTGCTCAACTTTGCCTTTTTACCTACTAGCCGAATTAACTGGTTTCTGGCTGCTTTATGTAAATGAAGATTTGACTTCTAGAGAATTATAAAACTATATGGACTTGAGGTTGAGGCCTGGCCTAGATGGGTTAATTTTTGGGCCTGTCTTAGTCTCACTATAATTATTTTGTAACTTTGTAATTTATTTCATTCATTGGGCCTGTAATAATGTTGTAATAAAAAATGTGGTGTTAGTAAAATTGGGAAAATGGGTTTATTCTCACTTTGCATGAACGGGTAGAAATCCTGCCTATAGGGGTTAACTTGCTCAAACATGTCCTGCTCCTATATGCTGTTAGATAACCCGCCTATTGGTCCTAAGTGTTTCATTCACTTAATGTATTCTGCTTCTATATGTCTTGCTAGATATCATGACTATAGGGAATAAAGTGATCAATGTTTCACTCTATGACCATAGGGTCATGTTACCTTTATGCTCTACAAATCTGCACTTCTAGAAATCATGTCGATAAGGTTTTAATTGATTAATGTGTTGTTGTTATAATTGCTCACTTGGGAAACATGCATATAGGAGCTAAGACCAGTTTCAATCGCTAATTGTAGAAACCATGCCAATAGGGTAACCCCACTCGCTTTTAAGTGTGAAACTGAACCTTCAACAATGTTTTGGTTGCCACTATTAGAGAGCATGTCTATAGGATCAAACTAAGTAATTCTGAAAATCTCCCATAGTTATCACCGCCAACTACTACGAAAATCACCTAAATATCATGTCTATTAGTTTAGTCTCTTATAACTTGTAATAAGTGGGCAATTGTGTAGTCACTTAGGAATTATATCTAAAATGGTACCTCTCATCTGAAACTACCTACGCGTTTGAATTCCTAGGTCACATAGAAAACATGTCTATAGGGATTAATGACTTTAACTCGTCTCAATGCTGAAACTATCAAATGCTTAATTTATTTGCGTGCATTTGTTGTCTAAAGCGTGGAGGCTAACTTGAGCCCTTATTTGCTTTTATACAAAGTCCAACTTGTTTTGTACGTCTCCTAGTTTATCTCATTTTGAGAAACCTAAGTTAGATCTAGAACCACCCAATATAGAGGTCCAAACGCCTCCTAGACCATAGGCACGGGACGGGTAGTTCACGCATAAGGTACGGCTTAGAATCAATTAGTGCGCCTTAGATAACAACTTAAAGATAGTAATCGGGTAACATGAGATGATAGTCGGTAACACCCCATCTCAAGGGAGTTACGGAGTATTATTTATGTTGCACGTAGGACCCCCCCCCTCCCCTGTCTTAAAATCAATTATTTTGTTTATTAGTAGATTTATGATAATAATTGCCCAACTTCTTGTCTTTTCTCTTTATTTTGGACTAATTCATATAATTCGAGTTTGGCCGGGACCCACAGTTGTGGACCTCGAGGAATGCCTAACACCTTCTCCTCGAGGTAATTTGAGCCCTTACCCGATCTTTGGTGATGCAAACTGGTTAAACCAGAGTTACATGCAAATAGGTGCCCTAACGCACCTCAAACCCGTTAGGTGGAGACTCTCTCTTTTAACCACTTCCTTTAAAAGAGTTGTCGCGTGTCGAAACCTGATTTTGCGAGAAAGAGGGGCACGACAGCATGGCGACTCTGCTGGGGATATATTAGGCTCTTACCATAGCAAACTTGATCTATATGAATTAGTCTTCTCTGATAAGCGTGTCTTTGTTATTTTGCTGTTACATGAATATCACGCTCCCGTTTTCCTTTTATTGCTACATGCACACCCTTTCCCCTATTTCCCTGTATTTTGCATTTGTATTAATATGCAAATCTTTGCTTAATTTGGTTACAATGTGCATTTTCCTTTGTTTTCTAGTCATGTTCACTTGCTCCGAATCTTTTTTGAATTTGCTACATCATGTCTCTCCTTACCCCTACCCCCTTGCTTGCTTTATTGCAATTCTTTCACATTGCGCGAACTAACTTCTTCCTTGTTTTCCTTTCTTCTTATGTCTTTACGCTCCATTTAATACTGCGTTTATTGTCTTTATCATGCAAAATACTTGACAACGTGATGTTTTATTTGTACATAAAGCATGCTCCACATCATACTCCACTCGTGCGTAATTAATACCACAGCGGTGCTTGATGAGTGTCCGTACTCTTCCTAAATCACCCTTTTAAATTTGGAAAGGCTTATTTGCGGTAAAACTAGTCGATCAGCAGTGCAATCGACGCTTCTGTGCCTTCCCCTCTCAAGTTATCCACTTGAGGGTACCGGTCTAGACTCTTCTAGAAACCCCCACTCTAATATTAACTATTCATGCATTATGTCCAAACCTAGTATGGGTTAGAACGGTGTCCGCGTAATAACTCTCTAAGGTAAGCCTTGTCCACAGCCCGCCAGGAATTCTTTAAATTCCAATGGGTACAATCATGATATGTACATTATTTGGAGAAAAACGTGCCGATATGCTAATCATTAATGTGTAAATAGTTGAATCCGGAGTGGGAAAGGGGTAACTATATTTGTTTTGCAAAAATGAGGCACGAAGTCCCCAGGTTCGTCATGGTTCGAAGTATCCCACCTTTGTTGCTAGATTGGTGGAAAAATCTCTCGCCAAATGACACAAACCAGGTGAAAAGACTTCTCGGGAATTTACCTTCTTTGTTAGATATTCAGCCGANCTCTATTAACCTCCCTAGTGTGAGCACTGCCCTGGGTTCTTTGCCACCTTCCTAATTGCTCAACTTTGCCTTTTTACCTACTAGCTGAATTAACTGGTTTCTGGCTGCTTTATGTAAATGAAGATTTGACTTCTAGAGAATTATAAAACTATATGGACTTGAGGTTGAGGCCTGGCCTAGATGGGTTAATTTTTGGGCCTGCCTTAGTCTCACTATAATTATTTTGTAACTTTGTAATTTATTTCATTCATTGGGCCTGTAATAATGTTGTAATAAAAATTGTGGTGTTAGTAAAATTGGGAAAATGGGTTTATTCTCACTTTGCATGAACGGGTAGAAATCCTGCCTATAGGGGTTAACTTGCTCAAACATGTCCTGCTCCTATATGCTGTTAGATAACCTGCCTATTGGTCCTAAGTGTTTCATTCACTTAATGTATTCTGCTTCTATATGTCTTGCTAGATATCATGCCTATAGGGAATAAAGTGATCAATGTTTCACTCTATGACCATAGGGTCATGTTAGCTTTATGCTCTACAAATCTGCACTTCTAGAAATCATGCCGATAAGGTTTTAATTGATTAATGTGTTGTTGTTATAATTGCTCACTTAGGAAACATGCATATAGGAGCTAAGACCAGTTTCAATCGCTAATTGTAGAAACCATGCCAATAGGGTAACCCCACTCGCTTTTAAGTGTGAAACTGAACTTTCAACAATGTTTTGGTTGCCACTATTAGAGAGCACGTCTATAGGATCAAACTAAGTAATTCTGAAAATCTCCCATAGTTATCACCGCCAACTACTACGAAAATCACCTAAATATCATGTCTATTGGTTTAGTCTCTTATAACTTGTAATAAGTGGGCAACTGTGTAGTCACTTAGGAATTATATCTAAAATGGTACCTCTCATCTGAAACTACCTACGCGTTTGAATTCCTAGGTCACATAGAAAACATGTCTATAGGGCTTAATGACTTTAACTCGTCTCAATGCTGAAACTATCAAATGCCTAATTTATTTGCGTGCGTTTGTTGTCTAAAGCGTGGAGGCTAACTTGAGCCCTTATTTGCTTTTACACAAAGTCCAACTTGTTTTGTATGTCTCCTAGTTTATCTCATTTTGAGAAACCTAAGTTAGATCTAGAACCACCCAATATAGAGGTCCAAACGCCTCCTAGACCATAGGCACGGGACGGGTAGTTCACGCATAAGGTACGGCTTAGAATCAATTAGTGCGCCTTAGATAACAACTTAAAGATAGTAATCGGGTAACATGAGATGATAGTCGGTAACACCCCATCTCAAGGGAGTTACGGAGTATTATTTATGTTGCACGTAGGACCCCCCCCCTCCCCTGTCTTAAAATCAATTATTTTGTTTATTAGTAGATTTATGATAATAATTGCCCAACTTCTTGTCTTTTCTCTTTATTTTGGACTAATTCATATAATTCGAGTTTGGCCGGGACCCACAGTTGTGGACCTCGAGGAATGCCTAACACCTTCTCCTCGAGGTAATTTGAGCCCTTACCCGATCTTTGGTGATGCAAACTGGTTAAACCAGAGTTACATGCAAATAGGTTCCTTAACGCACCTCAAACCCATTAGGTGGAGACTCGCTCTTTTAACCACTTCCTTTAAAAGAGTTGTCGCGTGTCGAAACCTGATTTTGCGAGAAATAGGGGCGCGACAGCATGGCGACTCTGCTGGGGATATATTAGGATCTTACCATAGCAAACTTGATCTATATGAATTAGTCTTCTCTGATAAGCGTGTCTTTGTTATTTTGCTGTTACATGAATATCCCGCTCCCGTTTCCCTTTTATTGCTACATGCATACCCTTTCCCCTATTTCCCTCTATTTTGCATTTGTATTAATATGCAAATCTTTGCTTAATTTCGTTACAATGTGCGTTTTCCTTTATTTTCTAGTGATTTTCACTTGCTCCGAATCTTTTTTGAATTTGCTACATCATGTCTCTCCTTACCCCTACCCCCTTGCTTGCTTTATTGTAATTCTTTCACATTGCGCGAACTAACTTCTTCCTTGTTTTCCTTTCTTTTTATGTCTTTACGCTCCATTTAATACTGCGTTTATTGTCTTTATCATGCAAAATACTTGACAACGTGATGTTTTATTTGTACATAAAGCATGCTCCACATCATACTCCACTCGTGCGTAATTAATACCACAGCGGTGCTTGATGAGTGTCTGTACTCTTCCTAAATCACCCTTTTAAATTTGGAAAGGCTTATTTGCGGTAAAACTAGTCGATCAGCAGTGCAATCGACGCTTCTGTGCCTTCCCCTCTCAAGTTATCCACTTGAGGGTACCGGTCTAGACTCTTCTAGAAACCCCCACTCTAATATTAACTATTCATGCATCATGTCTAAACCTAGTATGGGTTAGAACGGTGTCCGCGTAATAACTCTCTAAGGCAATCCTTGTCCAAAGCCCGCCAGGAATTCTTTAAATTCCAATGGGTACAATCATGATATGTGCATTATTTGGAGAAAAACGTGCCGATATGCTAATCATTAATGTGTAAATAGTTGAATCCGGAGAGGGAAAGGGGTAACTATATTTGTTTTGCAAAAATGAGGCACGAAGTCCCCAGGTTCGTCATGGTTCGAAGTATCCCACCTTTGTTGCTAGATTGGTGGAAAAATCTCTCGCCAAATGACACAAACCAGGTGAAAAGACTTCTCGGGAATTTACCTTCTTTGTTAGATATTCAGCCGAACAATGTGTTAATTGAGGCTGCCACCTTGTTCTGAGATGAGAAGAGGGCTGTCTTCCATTTTGGTGATATAGAAATGACTCCACTTCTAGAGGAAATAGGAGGCTTTGCTTGGCTCCCATGGGATAGCCCTGGCTTGTTGGTACCGAAAAACCGTACTTCTCGAGGTTTCCTAAACATTATGGGTTTCAGGAAAAATGATGAGTTAGTATGTCTGAAGAAATCTTACATACCATTCGACTTCTTTTATGAGCGTTATGGTCACAACAAGTCATATCGTCTTTACCATGATGCATTTGCCATCACTTCTTTGGGTTGGACTTACCGCCGGGTTTTTGTATTCATTGTCTATTTTCTAGGGACACTGATATTCCGGATACAAGGAGAAAGGATCCACACTCGCCTAGCTATGGTCACTAAGACCCTAATAAGAGGAATTGAGGCACAAACTTACAATATTGTCCCAATGATCGTGGCTGGGATGTACCGAGCTTTAGACCGTTGCAAAAAGAGATATAGGCATTTCGAGGGTTGCAATCTGTTGCAGCAAATATAGTTGTTGGAACACCTTCAGAGAGGACAATACCGTCAAGAATTTCCATGATGACCATGGAATGACCACATAGGTTATCACCATCCGAAGAGAATGACTTTTATCCCAGTCAGGTTTGCACATCCGGGAAACATTGTGAGCTGGGTACATTTATTTAGCAATTTGACTGATGACAAGGTACATTGGATGTTCGAGTGGTCTCAAGCAGTGAATACATCATCAGGTCGAGAGATGTTCCTCATCTAGTGCTAATCGGATTAAGGGGAATCTATCCTTATGCTGCTATCAGAGTCATGAGGCAAGCTGGGAGAAAACAGGTTATACCACGAGTTTCCAAAATGGTTCATTACAAAGCAGACTTCCAAGGGAATGCCATTCCATTCAATTTCAAGGCACAACACATGTGGCATCAAAAGATTATTGTGGATAAAGATACCATCAAGCCAGACAAGTATCATGCCGGCCATGTGTACTTCTACCCTTCCTGGTTGGTCGATGACATAGCAGGAGAGGTCAAGCCAAGGGTTGATTTGAGAAATAGGGTCATAGATGACGCTGCGGAAGCATAAGTCAAATACATGAGGCTGCGCAAAAGGGTTTTTGAATCTGAGGCCAGGCATTTGAAACAACATAAAGTGGACACAGAAGCAATCAATGAATGGAGGGGAATCGCTACTAAATCAACAGAAAGGTTGGAGTATTTGGAGCAGGGTTTGATGGAACTTGAGGGAAAGATGAGGAAAAGGGTCTCGGATTGTCAGAACGCAGAGCGCAACGAAGGAGGACATCCAGTAAGGGCGTATCTGCTGTTGGACATGCGCGACCTGGGGAATATGATTGACTGGGCTAAGAAGGCCAAGTTTGGAGAAGGTCCCTCTGGGACCGAGTAGATTAGGAATGATGTTTTCTAGATTCATTTTAGAATTTGATTGTAATAAGAAAAATGCCACTAGTGACTCTTTATAATTATTTTCGTTATAGTAAAGATTTGGTCTATTTATCATATTAATGAAATGACGCAGTTATCGGCATTGAGTTTTCTCTAAAGCTATATGTCGCTAGGCCTACCTCGGGCACGATGAGATCCCCAAATTAGGACGCGAATTTATAAGTCTGCAATACGTGTTTAAATATCCTAAATATCCTTTTAATACTCCTTATTGACTTGTTTACCTTTTATTTTTCTTTTTTTCTTTGTTTATTCCCATCCCCTAAGGTTGGTTTGTGCATACTGGCATCATCAGCATATCATACCAGATCTAGAGGTCCTCCGCCTCCTCCTCCTCCAAGTGATCCCAAAAACAAAGGAAAAGCTAAGATGGGCGATATGAGTGGTATCATGAAAGACAATGTTGCGCACACCGAGAATGTCGAAACTTCAGATGGTCGAAGTACTCCGACGCAGAATGACTTGGTTTTACGGTTAGAGCAAAAGATACTGGAGTTACAAGGGGAACTTGATCAAGTCCGTAACTTGGAAAACATTTCCCTTACCTTGAATGTTCCCGACATCAACCAACAAAATGCGCAAAACCCAACACCTCCTCAAAACACACAAAAATAGCACCTGCAAGATCCTCTCGCACCTCATCAATACGCCATGCCTCCCTAAAATCCTAATCCTCCATAGCATCATCATCATCCGACCCAGTACCCATAAACTACCACCTACCACACTCCTCAAAATGCACCACAACCTACTCTTGATCCCCAGAACTCAACCAATGATCACCACTACACCCAAATCCCTAGAGTCCACCAAAGTAACGCCATATACGTAGAAACCTTACCCCACATTTCACAATAAACCCCGTACGCACCAGAATCCGCCGAGAAGGACCTATTCATCAAGAATATGTCGGAGGAACTTAAGAAGCTTACAAGTCGAGTCCAAGGTGTCGAAGGTGGTAAAGTCATCGAAGGTTTGAACTATGAGGATTTATGTATTCAACCGGACGTAGAACTTCCAGAGGGTTACAAACCTCCTAAGTTCGAAATGTTCGACGGGACAGGTGATCCAAAGGTACATCTAAGGACGTATTGTGATAAGCTCGTATGGGTTGGTAAAGATGCAATAATCCACATGAAGCTATTCATGAGGAGACTCACCGGAGACGCCCTATCCTGGTACATCAGTCAAAATCCAAAGAAGTGGATTAATTGGGTAAGCATGACGGCAGATTTTATGGATCGGTTCAGATTCAACACAGAGAATGCACCAGACGTCTTCTATATCCAGAATCTTAAGAAGAAGCTGACAGAAACTTTCTGTGAGTATGCTACTCGGTGGAGATCAGAGGCTACAAAAGTGAGGCCGGCATTGAAAGAAGAACAAATGAACAAATTCTTTGTTCGGGCCCAGGATCCGCAATATTATGAGAGGTTGATGGTTATTGAAAATCATAAATTCTTCGACATCATCAAATTGGGAGAAAGAATAGAAGAGAAAATCAAAAGCGGGATGGTAACAAGTTTCGAGGCACTCCAGGCTACGAACAAAGCCTTGCAGTCATATCTAAAAAGAAGGAAGTAGGGACTGTGATGGCAGCCCAAGGTCCGAAGTCTCCTATCACATACCAAACACCTCCACCCACATATCAGCCTTCACCTTCTAGATATCAATAACCTGCTACTTCCTACCACACTTACAACACTCAGCCAACATATTACCACTCACCACCAGCCCGCTAAAATATACCAAAAATCTAGACCAAATTTTGACCGAAGGCTGCCCAGACAATACACTCCTATTGCCGAACCTATTGACCAGTTGTATGAGAGATTGAAAGTTGCCGGTTATGTCACTCCCATTCCCGTTGTCTCCATGGAAAATTCCTCTCAATGGGTCAATCCGAATAAGACACGTCCCTGCCATTCAGGCATAAAGGGTCACACTATTGATGAATGCCGCATTCTGAAGGATAAGATCCAGACATTGATTGATACCAAAGTTATACAAGCAAAGAAGACTCCATATAACATATTCAACAATCCCTCCCATATCACAGGGGCGAGGGGGTAAATGTTATAGAAATGGATGAAGAATGGGACCCAGGGGGTCAATTGGGCTCATTCGAGAAGAGGATGATCCCAAAATGCCTCCAGTCACTCTCACGCCTATTATGGTACAGATACAGTCACCAATTGAAGTTGAGGTAGCCGCACCGACTCCATTCGAGGTTGAAGTAACAACGCCCTCAGCCATGCCAACTCTGTTCGAAGTAGAAGTGACCACACCATTCATCGTAACGGTAGCACCCACACCATCCTTTAATTCCAATGATGTGCCTTGGGACTATACTACAAAAGCGAGAAGTAAAGGAAAGGGGAAAATGGAAGAAACTGGTGCAGCACAAGGTATGACTAGAACCGGTAGGGTTTACACGCCCGGCCATTTGGGGGGAATAAGTAAAGAAGCCGCTTCCAAGCAGCCTATCATTGAAACCGGACCCAGATGATCTTTGGAGAGAGGTGCAAGAAAGGGAGTATTCTATGGTTGATCATTTGAACAAAACCCCTGCTCAGATATCCATTCTATCACTACTACAGAATTCGGAGGCAAATATGAACGCGTTGATGAAAGTGTTGAATGAGTCTTTTGTACCCAACAACATTACCAACGGAGAGATGGACAACATGGTAGGAAAAGTATTGGAAAACCATAAGATCACTTTCCATGACGATGAATTGCCACCAGAAGGGTTAAGCCATAACAGGGCGTTGCATATCACGGTACAGTACGAAGACAAATTCATTGCCAGGGTCTTTATAGATGGGGGTTCAAGTCTCAACATCTGCCCGTTGACTACTTTGAAGAGGTTAGGTAAAGGTTTGCATGAGATAGGAGCAGGAACTATGAACGTAAAAGTGTTCAATGGGTCTCAAAGGGACACAATCGAAGAAACCAACCTCTGCTTACAAATGGGTCCAACTTGATTTGATGTTGAATTCTAAGTGCTCAACATATCCACCTCATACAATCTGCTATTAGGACGATCTTAGATACATGCCGCTGGGGCTGTAGCATCTACCCTGCATTAGGCTGTGATGTTCGAATGGAATGATCAGGAGGTGATCATTCACGGAGATAGGAGTAACCTTATTTACACCAACCAGACTATCCCGGTTGTGGAGAATAGAAAGCAGTTAGGGGGAGAGTCTTACCATTGCATTGAGCATGCTAATGCGATCGAGAAGGACAAATGGTGGAGTAGCAAAATAGAAAGCATATTGGCATGGACAGGGTATGAACCCGGCAAGTGTATCGGCAAGAATCTCTAACGGATCACCAAATTAATACAGTTAAAACATCACGACACGACCTTTGGACTGGTATACCAATATACCTGGCACGAGTATCAGAATTGGTCACCACCATGGCATAGTTCTTATTACCCTCTCGAGCAGCCGATACCACATTTGAGCCAATCCTTCCATCAGGCTGATATGATGTGGAGATCCGAAGAAGATGAAGTGCTAGTTGGTTTAAGGAATCTATTCTTGGAAGATGAAGACATGTCTGCAGTGTAATAGTTGAGGAGGAGGAGGAAGAAGGCCTCGCCATCTAGACAGTGGACAAGGGAGCTGTTCTCAGGAACTGGACTGCCACACCATCAAGGGCGCGCCGAGTTCCGGGGTAGCCTGGCTGCTAGTGTCATTTATTTTGAAAACAATTCTTATGAGCATTTTAAAAACATTTTCAGTATTTTGTTTTGAAAAATTTGTTTGAATCATTAAAAATAGCTTTTGTTTGATATCTTGATAATTATCAATGGTTTTCTATTTTATTATTTATTACAATTCTCTACATATTTCTTTCTACAACATTACTATTTCTTATTGTGATGAACCAACAACTGTGACATGTAATAAGATAACGCAACATAAGGATAGTGACTCGAAAAAGATACAAGAAGAGGATATAATACCTGAGGAAATTGTTAGGGAAGTTGAAGATTTTGAGAACAAGCCTAAGTCCAACCTGGACGAAACTGAGATAGTCAATTTGGGAGATTCAGAAACAGTCAAAGAAACTTGCATAAGCATTCACTTGTCACCATCAGAAAAAGAAGAATACACTTGTTTCCTGAAAGAATATGAGGATATTTTTGCATGGTCTTACGATGATATGACTGGTTTGAGCACATCTATAGCGGCTCATAAGCTACCTACCAATCCAATGTGTCCATCGGTAAAGCAGAAGCTCAGAAAGTTCAAGCCATATATGAGTGTTAAAATCAAAGAAGAAGTCACCAAGCAAATCAAAGCTAAGGTTCTCAGAGTGATTGAATATCTAACTTGTTTGGCTAACATCGTGCCAGTTCCGATGAAGGATGGGAAAGTCAGAGTATGCGTCGATTATCGGGACCTAAATAGAGCAAGTCCCAAAGATTATTTCCCGTTACCCAACATACACATACTGATCGACAACTGCGCCAAGCATGAATTCCAGTCCTTTGTGGATTGCTTTGCGGGATATCATCAGATCTGGATGGATGAAGAGGATGCCGAAAAAGACAGATTTTATTACATCGTGGGGGGTGTACTGCTATAAAATGATGCAGTTTGGTCTGAAGAATGCTGGGGCCATTTATATGAGGTCTATGACAACTATTTTCCATGACACGATACACAATGAGATAGATGTATATGTGGATGACATCATCATCAAATCCAAGAAAAGTACACATCACATAGCAGATTTGAAGAAATTTTTTGATCGGCTTCGGAGGTACAATTTGAAATTCAATCCCGCGAAATGTGCCTTCAGGGACCCTGAAGTAAAGTTGTTAGGATTTATCATCAACCACCGAGGAATTGAGCTAGACCCATCAATGGTCAAGGCTATCCAGGATTTGCCACTTCCAAAGAACAAGAAAGACGTGACGAGCTTCTTGGGACGTCTTAATTACATCAGCCGCTTGATAGCACAATCAACCGTGATCTATGAGCCGATTTTCAAAATGTTAAAGAAGGATGCCGCACCCAGTTGGACTGAAGACTTCCAGAAAGCTTTTGACAGAATCAAAGAATATTTGTCCACACCGCCAGTCCTGGTCCCGCCAGAACCTGGTAGATCACTGCTACTCTATCTCTCCATATTAGATGGGGCTTTCGGTTGTGTCTCGGGACAACACGATGAGACGGGAAGGAAAGAACAGGCCATATACTATCTGAGTAAGAAGTTCACACCCTACGAAGCATGGTATTCTTTGCTAGAATGCACCTGCTGTGCTTTGATCTGGATAGCCCAGAAACCGAGGCACTACTTTTGTGCATATACCACATATCGCATATCAAGAATGGATCCTCTGAACTACATCTTCCAAAAACCCATGCCTACAGGGAAGCTGGCAAAATGGCAGATATTGTTGAGTGAATTCGACATTGTCTATGTGACTCAGAAGGCAGTTAAGGGACAAGCATTAGTGGGTCATCTGGCGGAAAATCTTGTAGGAGGAGAATACAAACCACTAAAAACGTCTTTTCTTGATGAAGAAGTATCATTCGTAGGAGAAGATATTGCTGAAGCCTACGACGGATGAAGAATGTTTTTTTTACGGAGCTGTAAAATTCAAAGGAGTGGGTATTGGAGCCGTTTTGGTGTCAAAAATAGGTCAACATTATCCGGTATCCGCAAAACTCAGATTCTTGTGCACCAATAACATGGTAGAATACGAGGCTTGCATATTAGGGCTCAATTTGGCCGTTGACATGAATATCCAGGAATTACTGGTAATTGGTGATTCTGATCTTCTGGTGCATCAGGTTTAGGGAGAATGGGCTACAAAGAATACCAAGATATTACCATAACTATATCATGTGCAAGAGATGATAAACATGTTCATGAATATAGAGTTTAGACATGTCCCGAGAATCCAAAATAAGTTCGCAGACGCATTGGCCACTTTGTCCTCCATGATACAGCATCCAGACAAGAATTTCATCGACCCATTCCAGTAAGAATTCATAATCAACCAACTTACTGCGCTCATGTTGAAGAAGAAGTAGACAATAATCCATGGTTCCATGATATCAAGGAGTACTTGGCAGAAGGAGAGTACCCTGAGCATGCAAATCATACTAAACAACGCACGCTCCAAAGATTGTCCAACCATTTCTTCCAAAGTAGAGGAATTATGTATAGAAAGACTCCAGACCTAAGGTTATTATGGTATGTTGACGCCAAGGAAGCTTCCAAATTGCACGAAGAGATACACTTTGGAACTTGCGGACCACATATGAATGGTTTCATGTTAGCCAAGAAGATACTGAGGGTAGGTTATTTTTGGATGACTATGGAAACATGCTGCATCAGGTATGTCCAGAAATGTCATCAGTGCCAAATACACGCAGATATGATACGGGTGCCGCCAAATGAACTCAATGCAATGAGTGCACCTTGACCTTTTTGCCGCTTGGAGAATGGACGTCATTGGACAAATCGAGCTCGCTGCTTCAAATGGGCACAAGTTCATTTTAGTGATCATAGACTACTTCACAAAATGGGCCAAAGTTGCATCCTACAATGCTGTAACCAAGACAGGCGTCGCAGATTTCGTCACAGATCGTATTGTTTTCCGATTTGGGGTTCCAGAGTCCATCATCACCGACAATGCTGCCAATCTCAATGGTGACCTAATGAAAGCTATGTGCGAGACCTTCAAAATAAAGCACAAGAATTCCACAGCATACATGCCTCAAATGAATGGAGCTGTTTAGCCCGCAAACAAGAATCAAGAAAATACTGAGGAAGATGGTTAACAACCACAAGCAATGGCACGAGAAGTTACCATTTCCCTTATTGAGGTACCGTACCACAGTTCGCACATCAACCTGGGTAACTCCCTATTTGCTGGTCTACGGTACCGAAGTTGTCATTCATGTCGAGGTTGAAATTCTTTCATTAATAATTATACAAGAAGCTGAACTCAGTGATGCAGAATGGATAAGAAGCCACTATGAACAATTAGCTCTCATTGACGGGAAAAGAATGAATGCAGTGTGTCATCGTCAACTTTATTCGAATAGGATGTCCAGAGCTTTCAACAAAAGGGTCAAACCTAGACAGTTCGCACCGGGGCAGCTGGTCCTGAAGCGGATCTTCCCGCATTAGGATGAAGCCAAAGGGAAATTTTCACCCAATTTGTAAGGGCCTTACATGGTTCACAGAGTACTAACGGGAGGAGCACTCATACTCGTAGAAATGGATGGAGAGATTTGGTCAAAGCCTATCAACTTAGATGCAGTCAAAAGATATTATGTTTAGAATGTTCGCATTTCTTCATCTCATGTAATTGAACTACGATCGACCTGATTCCCATTTAAGAGGGGATACGTAGGCAGCCCTGTGGGTTTGGTCACAACTCAATAAAATTTCTATTTTTCCCACAACTAGAAACTGGGGCAGAATATTGAGAAGGACCCTCAAACTTCTGGAGCAAGTCCAGTCAACGTCATCATATGCAGAACGGTCAGAGAATCGCATAAGTAAACTAGGGCAGAATTTTGAGGAGGACCCTCAAAATTCTAAAGAAGTCACAATGTCTCTAAAGTGTCACATTCATTGGTTCATCTAAGTTATCCGATATTGCATACTAATGTATTTTAAATAACTACATTCATCATATGCACGCATATTTTTGAAAACTTTATTTTTACAAAATAGCCATATGCTACCTGTGGTAACTTAAGCAGGACTTCGATACAGAGTAAAGAAAAGCAGGCAGGTGGAGACACGAACCAACCTTCCCCCGTAAAACTCACTATTGTCCTTTGGATGCAGGAACAAGAAATATTCTCAAATTCGGTCACACCGCAGAATCACTGTCTTCATAACGACAAAGCTGCCAAGAACAAACACATTTCTTGCTAAGAAATACTCTGCCACTACTTATTATCTATTCATTGCATGAGACTAAGCGTTGTCTCCATATTGCATGAGGCTAAGATCCACCTCCTTAATTGCATAAGTCTAAGAACTGCCTTCCCTTGCATGAGACTAAGTATTGTCTCCACCTTTGCATGAGGTTAAGCCTTTCCTCCTCAATTGCATAAGGCTAAGCACTGCCTTCCCCTGCATGAGACTAAGCATTGTCTCCATTTTTGCATGANAATTATACAAGAAGCTGAACTCAGTGATGCAGAATGGATAAGAAGCCGCTATGAACAATTAGCTCTCATTGACGGGAAAAGAATGAATGCAGTGTGTCATCGTCAACTTTATCAGAATAGGATGTCCAGAGCTTTCAACAAAAGGGTCAAACCTAGACAGTTCGCACCGGGGCAGCTGGTGCTGAAGCGGATCTTCCCGCATTAGGATGAAGCCAAAGGGAAATTTTCACCCAATTTGTAAGGGCCTTACATAGTTCACAGAGTACTAACGGGAGGAGCACTCATACTCGTAGAAATGGATGGAGAGATTTTGTCAAATCCTATCAACTTAGATGCAGTCAAAAGATATTATGTTTAGAATGTTCGCATTTCTTCATCTCATGTAATTGAACTACGATCGACCTGATTCCCATTTAAGAGGGGATTCGTAGGCAGCCCTGTGGGTTTGGTCACAACTCGATAAAATTTTTATTTTTCCCACAACCAGAAACTGGGGCAGAATATTGAGAAGGACCCTCAAAACTCTGGAGCAAGTCCAGTCAACGTCATCATATGCAGAACGGTCAGAGAATCGCCTAAGTAAACTGGGGCAGAATTTTGAGGAGGACCCTCAAAATTCTAAAGAAGTCGCAATGTCTCTAAAGTGTCACATTCATTGGTTCATCTAATTTATCCAATATTGCATACTAATGTATTTTAAATAACTACATTCATCATATGCACGCATATTTTTGAAAACTTTATTTTTACGAAATAGCCATATGCTACCTGTGGTAACTTAAGCAGGACTTCGATACAGAGTAAAGAAAAGAAGGCAGGTGGAGGCACGAACCAACCTTCCCCCGTAAAACTCACTATTGTCCTTTGGATGCAGGAACAAGAAATATTCTCAAATTCGGTCACTGCAGAATCACTGTCTTCATAACGACAAAGCTGCCAAGCACAAACACATTTCTTGCTAAGAAATACTCTGCCACTACTTATTATCTATTCATTGCATGAGACTAAGCGTTGTCTCCATATTGCATGAGGCTAAGATCCACCTCCTTAATTGCATAAGTCTAAGAACTGCCTTCCCTTGCATGAGACTAAGTATTATCTCCACCTTTGCATGAGGTTAAGCCTTTCCTCCTCAATTGCATAAGGCTAAGCACTGCCTTCCCCTGCATGAGACTAAGCATTGTCTCCATTTTTGCATGAGGCTAAGCCCTTGCCTCCTTAATCGCATAACGCTAATCACTGCCTTCCGCTGCATGAGACTGAGCATTGTCTCCATTTTTGCATGAGGCTAAGCCTTGCCTACTTAATTGCACAAGGCTAAGAACTACCTTCCCCTGCATGAGACTAAGCATTGTCTCTATTTTTCATAAGGCTAAGCCCTTCCTACTTAATTGCATAAGCCTAAGCACTGCTTTCCTCTGCATGAGACTATGCATTGTCCCCATTTTGCATGAGGCTAAGCCCTGCCTCCATCTTGCACAAGGCTAAGCACTGCCTTTCCTTGGATGAGACTAAGCATTGTCTCCAATCCTGCATGAGGCTAAGCCCTGCCTCCTCAATTGCATGAGACTAATCATCGTCTACCACTTCGCATGAGGCTAAGCATTGCCTCCCTAGTCCCATAAGGCTAAGCTCGACCTTTCCTTGTGTAACCCCAAATGCTATGGTACTTGAAATCTAGCACTATTCTCCACCTCGTGGCTAAGCTCTGCCCCCGATCTTACACAAGACTAAGCTCTGTCTGGTTTCGCTTCGCATAACCAAACGTCATGTCTTTGCATCTCGTGGGCTAAAATACCGCTATTTTGTCCGAAGGCATCATAGTCTGACGGCATCATCCTCATAGCCGAAAGACACCATGCCATAGCCTGAGGATCTCTCAATATCGCTCATCATTATTCAAAGGCGTCATAGTTCAGAGGCACCATTTTCATGACCCGAGGACATCATTTCATGGCCTGCAAATCCCCCATCACGCAATTCATGGCCCAGGACATAATGGTCTAAGGACACCATCCCCATCGTCCAAAGATAACATTCATAGTCCAAAGGGAATTTGCATCATGTTTAAATTTTTGCAATAATCCATATATACTTGTATGCATTGTGTTTTAGGTTTTACGGGTAATCTAGAAAGTAACTGTTCTCCTAAGGGGAGCAATCTGCGCTCCGATTTCTGTTCAACGTTCACATCTTCCAATTATTTCAAATGTAACCAACCACCGTTCGTTACCCATTCCCATATGATAACCGTTCAAATATCCATAACCATTCCAAGGTACATCCATTCAGAATTCTGATATCGTCCTATCCAGGAGAGCTTGTCCGTTCCTGTAACAACTCCATCGACTTATTCCACCGTTGGATCCAGAACTACACACGGCCTGATTCCCGTAAAACCTAGGATATGTAGGCAACTCAAAAACCGGATGTCGGCCTATACTTTTCCAAATCACCCCATTCGGTCAAAATAGGTCATTATTTCTTTACCCGACAACTCTTTTATCATTCCCGGCTAAAGATGGGCAGCTGTTGATACTCAATTGTTTCCTCATGTTTTAGATATATATATATATATATATACATATGCATCATCTTACTTTAAAAATTGTACATATGCATCATCATTTAGTTTATAAGCATGTACAAGTATTTTTCATAATATTTCAAAAACTTTAAAGGCTTTAAATCGATTTATTTCCGCATTTTATACCCAATAATTATCCTTAAAATTAGTTTTTCTATGATGATTTAATCATCCAAACTTATCATTTACATGTATGTTTTTAAAT